>JAVDPK010003124.1:92987-135780 GCA_034780415.1 Cichlasoma orientale | reverse complement strand
ACACACACACACACACACACACACACACACACACACACACACACACACACACACACACACACACACACACACGTATGGATACCTAGAAACGAGTGATTGTACATACACCACACACACAAATGTAAATCTTTAGATGACATTATTGGGCCATGTCTATCCACATTTTCGTCTCACAACACTTTTGCAGTCGTTTGCCCGAGCATCCACTGCTTTAGGAACCCTTTAATTAGTCATTTTGGAAATGCTGATGACACCTGTGTGTTAGTCTTTATGGAAATAAACAGCAACTTTTAGGAAAGCTGACACAGACACCTTTGCTGCCTTATCACTTACTGCATGCCCTCCCTTGATTCGTCACACCTGTATCACATGACCCTTTCCAGAAGAAAACAAAGACATCAGCCTTGACTAGCAGTGGCTAATTCAGCAAGGATGGCGTTGCTGACTGTGCCGCCTATGCTAACAGCAGTTGTGTGGTTAAATGCTAGCTTATTCTATGCTATACTATGCTATTATGTACACATTCCTCCAGAGTTGTTCATATTGGATGTGATATAACCGCTGGTTGCTAGGGAAACATACTCTGCTCAAACAAAAAAAATTAAAGGAACACTTTTTAATCAGAGTAAAGCATCAAGATAATTAAACTTCTGGGATATTGATCTGGTCAGTTCAGTTCAGCTGCTTTTAACAACAGGTGCACTCGAGGGGCAGCAATGACACGCCCCAGAACAGGAATGGTTATACAGGTGGACATTTTTTCCCTCCTCATCTTTTCTGTTTATTCGCTAGTTTTGCATTTGGCTAGGGTCAGTGTCAGAGGCGAGGGTGCACAAGTAGTCCAACTCCTCCAGGATGGCACATCAATGTGTGCCATTGCAAGAATGTTTGCTGTGTCTCCCAGCACACTCTCAAAAGCATGCAGGAGATTCCTGGAGACAGGCGTTTAGTCTAAAACAGACTTCACGAGGGTGGCGCGAGGGCCTAATGTCCGCTAGTGGGCCCTGTGCTCCCTGCCCGGCACCATGGATCTTCAGCGTGACTGGTTTAGTGGTGTAATGATGGTCTGGGGGGGTCAAACCATGGAGGGATGCACAGACCTCTACATTTTTTTAAAATTGCTTTAACATGAAAAATGTGTGTCAATGAGATAATACAGGAATCAGTTTCAGTTGGGTACAACTGAAACTGACAAGTCATCCATCCATCCATCCATCCATCCATCCATCCATCCATCCATCCATCCATCCATCCATCCATCCATCCATTCATCCATCCATCCATCCATCCATCCATCCATCCATCCATCCATCCATCCATCCATCCATCCTTTTCAAGTTCTTATTGAAGCATTTCTTGGGGAAATCCAAGATATTCCCAGATCAGATGGACTTGTTGCCCCCGTGTCTTTGGAGTCAAAAAACTTTGGAAGTAGGTGATGCAGAGAAACCTGCGTCATCCCAGCCTCCTGAACTGGTTCACTTTGATGAAATGCAGTAGTTCTACTTCGAGTTTCCAAAGTGACTGATGATTACCACATAATTATGTAAAACTTGAAAATGTTGGACCTCGTTCCCCTCAAACAGCATTTAAAATTCATCAGAGAAGACAGCTTTGCTTTGTTACTTACCAAATGTCCTTGTGATTCTTTCTCTCTAAAGATATTTCATTTATAATTAACAGAGAAAAAAGCAAAATGAGCATTTAACTACCCCCAAGCAGTTAAATGCTCATTGCATCAAGATCTTTCAGGAAGAGCTGAAGAACTTGGCTGAGCTGGTTTGCAAAGAATGCTGCAGTTGCAGTCCAACCCCTGATTAGTACCTGAAAATAGATAAATGAGTGTGCACATTCATAAAGTACTAAACAGGATTATTTTTTATCTTACCAGCTTAATGTTTAAACAAGTATTTGAGTAATGTCACAGATTCCTGAGAGGACAACAAGCACATGGGTGGGGTGAAAGGCAGCAAGTTGAAAATAACTTTATCGTCGTCCGTAATCATGGTAGTGTTCATTTACCTGTCACAGTCACAGTGTGTGTATGTGTGTGTGTGTGTGTGTGTATTTGGGTGCAAGGGCTTGAATATGCTCCTGTATCTGTATATTTAGATTACTACTGTATGTGTATGTTCGGCCAGCCCGTGGTCACTAATGAGATTGAGACAGAATGTGAGATCCCAATAATGACCCCCATTATTGCAATTCCAAATAGTTCTCCTTCATTTTAGGGCAAATGGCTTCGAATAAACACCTCAATTACGGGGCGCAGCCAACCGCAGGAGTTTTCTTACAGATCTGTCTTTGGTTGCTTATGTTCAGGAAACATACTGTGAGAGAAGCTGTTCAAATGTTGAATGTTAACTGTTCAGGTTCACTCATAAAATTGTCAGGCTTTCAGAATTGAAATATTTAATTAAAGTAATTACATATTTTTTGTATAAACATGTAATCATACAAAAAAGGGGCATTTTTTTTGCTTTTGTGCAACACAAGAGGCTGTATTAAACCCTTCTTGTTCACTTATTCATCTCTCTCTCTATAATGGACAGTTAATTTTCACTCAGTAGCATGCAGTAAATTCAGATTTCAGACACTGTTGTATTTTTGCTGAATCTTTGAAAGGACTATTAGGTAGATACATTTATTCACTCAGAATTTGGAGACTGATGATTCTGTACAGTCTGCAGCTCAGACTATTTCATGGTCCTCTCATGGAGTGAACAACTCAGGTACTTATCATACACATAATCACGACATAACTTAGCACCATCTGCTGCTTATTGTCTGGGTTTTCTGACTGCAGTTGTAGTCTGTGACCAGTGAAAAACAGCCAAATAGCAGAAAGACAGATAGACAGATGTTTTTGGAGCATTTGGAAGCTCAAGAGCCAAGCATTTTACTCAGACGTTGGTGGGGACCAGTCATGGTGCTAAATATTGGTCTTACAGTCATTAGCAGCATGTATCTTTTCAGTTGATATAAAAAAAAAGCCAGCTGTTGTCACGAGCCTTTGGGTGTGTGAAGAGGGCAGACAAACGAATAACAAATGGAAAATCCGAGCTGGTATCGATTATTGTGATGTAAAGTGTGACAAAGTGACTGCTGCTCAGCCAGGGCTGTCCAGCAGTCAGCTGACAGTCCACTTGTATTGTAAAGACACTTCATATCAGTTTCAATCATGCCTATTTTAATCTCTTATTACATGTAATCTTCATGTCGTGTTCACTCCGATGTAATGAATCTGAATTTGTGTGTTTATGTTCAGTTGTTTCGTCTTGCCCATGTCAGCCTCGATAAAGACATTTTTAATCTCAGCGACATTTACACAAGGATAAACAAGTGAATATATAATAAATTACTAATATAACTTTTTAATTTTTAGATAATAATTGATGTTATTTTTGGTGCATATCAGTTTCCCAGTATATATTAGTGCATATTTAAATGTGTGAATCAGACCCATTAACTTAGAGAACTTTGTAGAAAGGTGCTTTATGAAGTTCAGTGGATTTACTTGTATTAGTTTACAGCGCAGATCTGCCACATCCAATATGGCGGACGCGCTGACGTATCACAGCAACGGGCCGAGCCGCTCAAAGTGGCGTCTATATATAGATGTCTATGGTGTTTGCTGCCTATGGCTTGCTGTATTTGTACTTAATTATACTGTGTTCCAGTTTTTGTGGGTGAAATTTTAGGATTTATTCATATAAATATTCACTTAGCACCGATCTGTTTTATGCACTCAGCTTGCTTGCTGCTTAACCCCATAAAGTGTGTCAAAAATGTATCTTCTTCAAATTACCCGTACCCAGAAGAGCCCCCACTCATTTCTCCTTGGAGGAAAATTTATTCAGAATTTCAAAAATCTTTTAAATTAAAAACTCATTCAAGAAGATTTCCAGAACACGTGAAAACCTTGAGTGAGCAGTTGGTGAGTGTTTGCAGACAAGTTGGTGACTTCCATGTAAACTACGGGCAACTGTGGCAATCTGCTGGCAACCAAAGCAATTGTAAAGAGGTTTTTGGTGCAGCACCATATACTGTTTTGCGACCGCTAATCACGAACCGGTCAGGCAATACTCATTTTTCCCTTGTGACCAGTAGGTTGTCAGGGTCTGCTGATTGGTCCTGTGTGACTGAGGCCTAAGCAGCTGTCTCCCCTTTACACCTTATATAAAAATGATGGACATAAACACTGAGACAGTTGTGTACGTGAAGCCTCGTTTTAAACATTTTGGAAATTGCATTTGGCGTTTTTGGTAGCCAGGCATGAGTTTTTTTTAATTGAGTGAGTAGAGAGTGAAGTTAATTGTTCAGCACTGCTACCTGCTTTCATTTGTTTCCACTGACACCAAGTGGCCAATAAATAAATAAATAATACAAATTATGCTTCCTCACAGATATAAATGAACCTCAATTATCCCTTTTCTTGTGAAAAAAAAAAGCCTTCTGGTGTGCAAGCAGCAAGGCACTTTTTCCTCCTGCAGTTGTCATTAGAAAGAAAATTGCTTATAGAAATATTTATCAAAAATAAACCAACTTACCCCACTCAGAAACTTCACTACAAGCCAGTGACTAGTAGTAATCTTTTTAACACAGAGCAGAAGAAATCCATAACCCAGAGGGGAGAAGGAAATACATAGCAGCACAAGCTGCTGAAAGTATGAAAGAGGCTTTCAGCAATCCCATGCCACTGATGCTGATTTGATGAACATGAAATGCTAGCATGTGTTTGGATCAGTATGACTCATCCTTCACATGTTGTTTTTGCCCTGGGCTGTTTCACACGTTTCTCACAAATAAGAACTATTCACCTGTGAACGCCTGGCGTTCTGCTTTGGCTGCACATGTATAACTGTGGTACTAGTTACTGAATGAAAACAAACTAAAAATTCAGTCAGGCTTGACAAAGTGACAGCGTTCACTGTGTATTTTTTCTCAGTCCACGGAGACACATGTAACCCTCGCTTTCATGTTGAGACATGAGAATCACTGAAAGTGGTTTTACAATGTTTTCACAATGAGAGAAAGAGAGCGCATCAGTGATGTAAGACAGTCCACATTAAACTGCTCAATTAGCCTCACGCTGCTACCCACAGGCAATATTTGGAGCCAAAACATTACATTACATAGCAGCAAACGATTTAGCAGAGTTTCCATTTGCTTTATTTCTTGGAGCCCCACTGATTTCAGAATAAAGAGTCGTGCCGATCAGTTCTGGAGTCACACACTGTACATTTTCATCTTTTGTAACCTCTAGTGCGAGCATATCTGACGTCTCAGTAAAGACTTCATTTTCTTCTTATTTCTTTATCGTCACTAGGTCAGTAGAGTAAAGTCACCCAGGTGCGATTAAGGTTAACATGCTTCCTTCACACGAGTGAAAGTGTGTCTTTATATGTTATTTCAAACTGCCTGCTGAGAACTTTGCCCACCACATGAAGACACAGCTCTCTGTCTTTGTCGCAGAAACACACAAACGTGCAAGAAAAGTAAACTTCCTAAGGTGTTCTGTGAAAGAGGCTTGTGTTCTCGCTTAATTTTCCACCACACTCGGGTTCGGTCAACACAAGCCAGCACTCATGGAAACAAGTACAGCAGGAACTTGAGGGGAAAAACTACCTCCAAACCTGATTCTGTTGTACTGTATTGACCTTTGTGGGGTAATTATCTTCTGTCATCCATCCCCCCACCCCCCCACCCCAGAAGGATATCAGACACCAGCTACAGAAGAGCTTCCCTCTGTGGAATTTAAATATCTCATTCGATTTTATGAATATGCTACATTTCCTCATGCTGACTCACCGTAAAGGAGACATGGAATAGTGAAAACAATATTGGTGACACGGTAAATGGACTGGTACTGTACTTATAGAAAGCTTTTCTACTGAGCACTCAAAGCACTTGCTTTGGTTCACTATTACGGCTGTACTCAAATATTGTTTTTAAATATGCTGTCTTCTTCGGGTGAGTAAGCAGGGCTTGTTTGTTACACAGTAGCGACAGACAGTGTGAGAAAGAAGGAAAAAAAAACAACAACATTCTTTTGCTTCTGTCTGACTGAGTCATCGTTTTACATGCAGACATATCCAAAATCCCAGCACTGTCTTTATCTTATGTGTATGGTGATTTTATAGCCTCTATAAAATAAGACACGAGTCAAATTTTGGTCCTCCCTGCTGGACGAAGCTTTGGTTATTCACTGTGGATTACCACCAAAGCGCAAAAATTGGTATCCGGGACAGCCCTACACTAAACCAGAGCCAAAGCGAAACAGAACCGGAGCTGATTTTCTTCTTCGCTGGTTGCAAATTTCTAACGAATTTACAGTTAATCAAATGAATCTAAAAAAACAGCTTTTTGGGCGGATGGGGTGGAACCACTGGATCGTTTCCCTCCTCGCCTTGCTGGTAATCCAGCTCTAAGAATCAGCCCTGTTCCCGGCCCTTGGTTGTCATTCAAGTTCTGTCTTTGAATCACCCCCTGAGTTATTCGTCCACAAAACCTAACAACAACTTTGGTTTGCACAAATCACAGGGGGACTATATTTTCAATGAAAATAACAAATTTTGATAAAAGACAAGAGGATGTAATCATTGCCAAGTCCAAACTATGCAAATAATTGTTTGCAGGTTAGGGATTAAAATCATTTTTAAATAAAGTTAACATGACCCGACTGAAGCGTTGCCTGATGGCAGTTGCTTTGTGTTAGAAAGCGCCAGATGAAACCAGATGACGAGAAGCTGTTAAGGGTTTACTTGAAAGCTCTCCTGCTTTATGTGGGTGTGTGTTCTTCTGCATATTTGGACATTATTTGCACACATTTTTTGCTTTGTCTGCGTTTGCACGCACTGATGAATCAAGTGTGTACGTGCTTGTGTGTTTGGTTCAAAAGCCTCCTGCCGGCCGCACGTGTGTGTGTGTGACTTTCTATCGCACATCCCTCCATCTGCACAACAGCAGACGCAGCACTAGCAAACAGCTTTTTTTTTTTTTCCCTCCACCCCTCACTGTGAATTCCTTACATTCACAAGACCTGAGGGCAAATGGGAGTGAGAGCACAAGTGTGTTGTGTTTCCCCTGCTCTCCTTTTTTACAACACTCTCCTGTGCCTTTCAGAAGTGTGTGAGTGTGTGCGCCGGCCTCTAATTCATGCCTTCTTTTCTCAGAGTGCTGGTAGAGTGAGTGTAAATAAGTATAATGTAGCCGCAGAGCTTCTATGCAGCCATAAATAACGTGTGGTAAAAAGTAACAAGGGCGGGAGGGCGGTGAATGTATTGCTTTTTATATGGCTCCCAAGTGTAGGAATAAGCACACTGCGCACGCACACAGGCACCGCACATGAGCTTTACATACACATGGTTACATAAGACAGAGACTGTGTGTATGTCAAGGAGAGGGCTCACTGCTCTAACTGTGACTTTTGGCTGTTTGACACACTGCAGGTACAAGCTGACAAACTTTAATATCTCATTTTTTCTTAACCCTGTGAGGTCGAACTTATCACTGGTGCCCAAACCCGGTGTTTGTGGAGAAAAGCAAAAAAGATCTAGTTTTTGATGCATGTCAGTCAGAATGCTTATTTCATGGTTTGTGTTTCCAAGACTTGAGAAATCTTCTTTTAAACAGAAAGAAAAATGATAAATACTGGTTGCATAGGGTTAGGGTTAGGGCCATCACTGATAATAACTTACATCTCACAGAGTTAACAGAACTTAATTTTTCTCTTTGCGGTCCCTAGCATTACAATATAATGCCTCCCCTTACTGTTACTTAAACCTTTAACCCCTTAGCTCCGTCACACTAGAGTAAAAATAGGACAGCAGCTTCTTTGTGACTAGGAAAAATTAGATTTTGCCCAGTGATTCTACTGATTTTTACTGATTGCAAATAGTTGTGGCAACCAATTGGCTGCCTAGAGGTTGACCGTTGCAACACCCTTAACTCTGGGCAAACACTTTCAATCACAAGGTGACTGCACCAGTCTCTTGGTGGGAGGCAACCTGTCTCCAAACAGTTGTGGTCTGACTCGAACTGACTGCAATCACTCTGACAAATTAGCGGACATTTGCAGCCAATCAATAGGTGGTTGAGGTGACTGTTGTGATTTGGCGCTATATAAATAAAATTGAATTGAATTGAATCTGAGTCAGTCTGTGACACATCTCTTTGCAACAGAGGACTTGACTCAACTGGTTGTCAGCTGATTGGCCATCCATCCATCCACTTCCGCTGTCATGGGGCGAGAGGGAGGGTACTCGAAGAACACCCACGCAAACACGAGGAGAACATGCAAACCATTCTATTCTGGTTATGTTCCTCTTTAAAAACAAGGTTGCCGAGCACCCATGTCATTTTGCAGTTAAATCGCCGTCCTGCCAATTGCCAATTAATCGCAGTTAATTGGTGTATTATCACAAACAAATTGCGGCTAATTACCAGCAATGTAATGACCTAACTCAATTACAAATCGATAGCATACTGACTCCATTTTATTAGCATTTTAGGACGTCTTGATGCACCAAAGTTACTTTGAGGACAGGAACTTACTGCGAGTGGTCGCAGATCTGGTCCCCTTTGAAGCAATCGTTTCAAAAGCAAAGTCACAATAATTTTGGATATATCTCCAACCACTGTTTTCCTTAGTGTGACTATAGCATTCACATTTACCAGGACACCAGTGTGCAAGCACACTTTCATTAACTAGTAAATATAACCTTCCAAATCATGCTCAATGAATGCATTTTGACCTTACACTATTAAAATTGAGGTGGATGTAAACATGCCTTTAGCCTGCTAAGCTAACTACAAAGTATCCAACATTCATCTGTGTACTTCTCCTTTATTAAACTCATACTCTTAATATGTTAGAGAATGGGCATATGACCATTTTTATGCTAGACTGTGTTGTTTTCGTGAGCTCAGTTTTTGTAGTTATATTATTAACCTGACAAGTTCCCATTTCTGAGTAATTATAAACATATTTGTGAAAAGAAACAAAAACAACAGCAAGGAAACGTTTGGCATTAATCAACAACAAACAAATTATTTTCTCTCTCTCTTTCTTTTGTTTTTTCTGGCTGTCAAGGCACTAGATTTTTTCCCACTATAATAACAAATAAGACCAAAGTGGCTCTATAGGATAAATTTGCCTAACAAGTCAAAGATCCCTGGTTTGAGACTGGGAAGAGATACAAATCCCTTAGGGTTTTTTGTCAGGATGTGGAGCTACCTGCTGTGGTAAAAGTACCTCAAATAACAAAAAAAAGTAATTTCTGATTCCATCTCTTTCTTTAGCCGCCAGTTATCAAATAGTCAAATCAGTTTCTGTCTGTCAACTGATTAATTGACTAAGGGCTTTACACAATGAATAATTGACTAATATAATTCTGTACCATTGTTTGGGACATCTCTTAAACTCACCAAAGAAACAAAAATAAGACTTTGCTGAACTCGATGCCCGATGTTGGACAGGGAAAAATGAACATTTTGACTTTTCCTCAATGCTTTGCCCGGGGAATAGATAGTTACTATCAGATGTGCCCACTAATGGATTCAGCATGCTCTAAACAAATTACTTCCTATGAAGTAGCATCTGAACACCTCTAAAGACGAGCATGCTTATAGCCTCCTGTCCTGGTGCCAAGATCTGATGAATCCTAGGTACAATGGGGCAGATGTGCGGAGAGTCTTCCCTCAAAGGCATTCATGGAAGAAGTTGAGTGAGAAATAAAGACATGGACAGCCTGACATGGAAATTCAAATCACCCCACCCCCACATGGCAAGTTGCTGCATGAAGTGTTAAAATAAACTTAATGGAAGCAGTCTGTCAATTCCGAATGTTGGAAAGACCGGAGGGGGTCTGCTGTACTGACGCTTTAACGGCAGTGACATTTTGAAAATGCTGGAATCATTGAATCCAGAGAAAACATTCAGTATGGCTAATGTTTATTTTTGTGGCTTTGACTAAAACACACAAAAAGTGTCTCTTTCTTTTTTGGAAATCCAAATTTAAAGGCTTTTAATGACCTCTGGCAACCAGCTCCAGGCTACAGCTCGCATCTTACCTCAGATTCGTTTTCGTGCGTCATTGGTTTAATTAGGCTTTTCAATCAGCGGCCCTTAGGCCAAACTCGGCTTTTCAAAACATTCTTATTTGCTCCTCCTCAGTACGGTTTATGAGAGTGATAAGGCTTTCCCTTTCGTCTATGTATAACGCTTTTAAATTACATTGTGGAATGACATCACTTAACTTAATCTAGTTACACAAAGGCACAAAGAAGTCACTCTTAGGACTATGAGAAGTGGCACAGATACTACATAAAAAAATTATATTTTTTCCTTGAATGGGAACAAAGAAACAGTCTTTACTTTTCAGAAGTTCTAAATTATAGTAGAAATGATGCTTCCATGGGCAGTTAGTTATATTTGATGGCATGTGCATTGTGGAGATGGAAAATGTTGCGGCACAGAACAGAGCAGGCATCAGTGACAGCAGATATGACATGAGTCCGAGAGAGCATGAAGAAAGGCCGGGCAGAGGTGGCTTTCTAAGCAGTTTACAGATGTGCAGCAACTGTGGGCAGGCTAAGGCGGCTTAAGTAGTACACCCCCGGATGAGATAACCAATTGGATGTGCAGAAAGACATCAGCTGAGCCTTCTGCTCATGTGAGTTGCACTGAGATAAGCTGATCTTGCTGGTGTTGTAGCGGAGCCTGATGTCGCACCTGATCTAACTCTTATTTGATGTTCTCACGAGTAAACGATGACACACCTTCCAAAAACTTTAGATATGTAAAGGTTTCCTCATTTTTGGACGTGATCAGAGGTGTAGAGCGTAGTTTTTTCAAATACATCTCAGTTTTTGGTCAGTTTTTTTGGGTTGTGATCAGTAAATGGGTTTGCTAAAAACTGCTGCTGTGTGGATCTCCTTTTTTTGTTATGTCCTAAACGGGCCGGGCGTAACAACTGGGCATAACATTCACCATTGTTGGTGAATGGTCTGAACAGGGCAGTTTCAACTGAAGTACTCATTCCACCAATTACTTCTGCTGCTTGACTTTCTCTCTACAACGGTCTACAAGAACATGGACATGAAGGTCTGTTGATTATTAAATGTTTTTTGTTTGATTCTTAGTTTGTTTATTATTATTTATATGTTTCCTTAGCCTAGTTCTTTGTTCCAGTTTCTGTTTGTGTTCGATTATTTTTTTCCCTTTGTGTTTCCCATCCAATCCCGTTGTGTCAATTTCCCTACGTTAAGTGTGTGCACGTGTCTATGTTTCCCCATTTGTTATGGTTTTCACTTCCTGTCTTATTACAGTAGTTAGTTTTCTCTTGTACCTTGTTTATACGCTGCTAAAAAAAAATGAAAGAAACACTTTTTAATCAGATTATAGCATCCAATTCTGGGATATTGATCTGGTCAGTAAGTAGCAGAGAGGGTTGTTATCAGTTTCAGCTGCTTTGGTGTTAATGAAATTAACAACAGGTGCACTAGAGGGGCAACGATGAGACAAACCCCCAAAACAGGAATGATTTTACAGGTGGAGGCCACTCACATTTTTTTCCCTCTTCATCTTTTCTTTTTTTTTCTCTAGTTTTGCATTTGGCTAGGGTCAGTGTCACAACTGGTAGCATGAGGCCATACCTGGACCCTACAGATGTTGCACAGGTAGTCAACTCCTCCAGGATGGCACATTAATACGTGCCATTGCCAGAAGGTTTGCTGTGTCTCCCAGCACAGTCTCAAGAGCATGGAGGAGATTCCAGGAGACAGACAGTTACTCTAGGAGAGCTGGACAGGGCTGTAGGAGGTCCTTAACCCATCAGCAGGACCGGTATCTGCTCCTTTGTGCAAGGAGTTACAAAATGACCTCAAGCAACCACTGGTGTGAATGTCTCTGACCCTGTCTAGTGGGCCCTGTGCTCACTGCCTGGCACAGTGCAGCCTGATTGGCATTTGCCATAGAATACCAGAACTGGGAAGTTCACAGATGAGAGCAGAGCTGGTTCACCCTGAGCACATGTGACAGACGTGAAAGGGTCTGGAGAAGCCGTGGAGAACGTTATGCTGCCTGTAACATCGTTTAGCAGGATCAGTTTGGCGGTGGGTCAGTGATGGTCTGGTCCAGATCTGGGAGGAGATCCCTCAGGACACCATCTGCCGTCTCATTAGGAGCATGCCTCTAGATTGTCTGACATGCATACAAGCATGTGGGGGCCATACTTAATCTCCGTTTTCCCTCCCCGAGTGTTACTAGCCAGTCTTCGAAGTTATTATTTTCTAAACGTTAGTTCTATTCTGTTACCTTCTGCTAACCAACCTACCCTTGTATGGTCCCTGGGCTTTCTGGATTCTCTTGGCTTTCCTTTGTGGACTTTGTTTTCCTTTGGACTGTTTCAGCTACTTTAAGTTTCACCTTGCCTGCCTCTGATGGGTCTGCATTTCATCATGTGTTATTCCTCAACACACAACAGAATGCTCTGACCAAACCATGGACCCCGCAGATTCTAACATGGAGAAGCAGCTGGAGCATTTTGAGTGTGAGTTAATCATTTATTTCAGTAGAGTTTAGTGGACCTTGGCCCTGAATACACTGACACAGCATTTAGGAGGATATGAACAGTATCCACAGAGAAATCCTGGCTAGTTGACGTTCTTCCACACTGGCTAAGAGACTCGGTTATTTCAACCACCCATCCTCCCATAACAACAACTCAAGACTCCACACCCAAGTGTCTCGCTTCACCTGTTATCTCCAGCTCTGCATCACTACAGCATCTCAGTTCCACATCAGCACTGTAGCAGCCCAGGACCCAAGCCTTGCCACTGCATCTGCCCTGCTCGACCTCTGCCCCTCCTCTGGCTGAGGCTTCAGTGATGAGGGTGGGCTGGGTCACCTATTCACCGGTCCCACCTCCAGCTACCTCCTCACTGGTGCAGCTAGCTCCCCGCTGCTGCAGCCAGCTTCCCACCCTAGGAAGCATGGTTCTTGGTAAAAGAATTGAGGTTAACAGCCAGTATCCTCGATCACCTAAGATGAGTCAGCATCTGCCCTGTTAGACTTGGCTCGTCAAGCCCAGCCTCTTCACCGGCGGGACTATGGGTAGAGGATGAAGAGCCTGCAGCCTTTGTAATGCATGCTCCGTCTTCATGGAGGAAAATGGGGCTCCTGTCCTCGCCTCTCCTTGACCCAGCCAGGGCCAGCTTATCCTGCCACGTCTGCGGACACTGGACCCTTTTACCTGCCTTTGCTTTGTGTAAGCTTGAACTAATCGCCTGTGACAAGCGCCTGTGTGAAGAAGCCACTTCAAAAAGTGAATCACTGCTCGCTGACCAGCTCAGACTGGAATTTAAAAGAGCTGTGTTATTTTTTCTGAGTTGGAAGTTCATAAGACAGTGTGTTCTGTTCCCGAGCCTGACACTATTGAGACTGCATCATTTGTTTTTGAATAATTAAAACATGAGTTGACAAACTCTAACGCTGTGTCATTTGTGGCAAAAGCCACTCAAACTGTAGCTCTGCCTGTGGGCTGACATTGTCGGCACCACGTGAGTCTATGCAGGCCGCCTCAGAGACTGTGCCTCAGCTGGTGGCCCCTCTGTATCCTGAACATCCTGTGTATCATGAGCCTGAGCTGCCAGGCCCTGGGACAATGCAGGCTGCATGCCCGGCTGTACAGCCTCAGTCCAAAGAGACTGCATGCCCTGCTGCACAGCCGTAACCTATAGAACCTTCAGCGGGTCCTGCACAGCCACAGACCCTAGAACCTTCAGTAGGTTTTGCACCACCCCAGCTACCAGAGTGTCCTATGGGTCCTGTGCAGCCCAAGCCTGACCCTGAACCTGTGTGTCCTGCTGAGCAGCCCCAGTCACTTGAACCAGAACCCGAGTCCATAGGTCAGCTTCCAGGAGGGCTCACGGGGCTCTCCTTTGTCACCATCGTCGGCCTCCAGCCAAGCCACTAGAGGGGTCCTGCTTCACTCACTATCGCCAGCCTCCAGCCAAGCCTCCTGAGGTGTCCCGCCACCTCTGCTGTCGCTGGCGTCCAGGCTGGCCCCCAGAACAGCTCCATCTCCATTATTCCCAGCTATGACTCCAGGGAGACTCTGTCACCACTTCTGGCCTCCAGTCTGGTCACTGTACAGTCGTCGCTGCATCCGCTGCTGACCTCCTCCTTGACCCCCATCGCTGGGCCAACCCCCAGAAGTGTTTCTGTTTTTTGGACTTTCATGCTCCTTACTATTTTTTCTAACATCATCTCCTTTCCACCTCTGGACCTCTTCCAGTACCACTCTTTGGAAGTCTCATTCTTACCTTCATGTCTGCTATGAGTGTTGGATCTCCTCCACTTTTTCTAAACCTAGACTGCTTTAAGATTTGGAAACTGCAGGTTCTTCTACTGACTACCAGTTTGCCAAAACAGGTCCTTGACATGAACATTGTTCAAATATACTGTATGAGGGGTGATCAAAAAGTTCTGGGAATCGGCTCGTGACAATATAAGGAACATACTCGATTTTAGTTTCACCTTCAGCATCATCTTGTATCAAAGTGACTCAGTGTTTATAATGTGGATCATCACTAGTGATAGCTGGTTCCCCGGCTATGACAGAGACCAAACAGTTTACAGTGAAATAGCATGCAGATTTCAAGCCCAAAAGCAGTGCATCTGGTCAAAAGCATGACCAGGAACATGCTTCTACAGTCACAGGGTGCTGCACTGTGAATACATCTCCCATGATCAGACTGTCACTGTAGACAGGTACTGGAAAGTCCTGAGGCATCTGAGGGAGAACATTTTGGGCAAATGATCTCAAATAGGGTGTCTGCCAATGACTGAGCATACCAAAGCGCCCATATTTTCCCTGGCCCCTCCTCTACTCCTCTGCTCCAAATTGAAGCCAAGGTGAATAGTTGTCATTTTGACACAATGAAATGGTGAACATCAAAGAAGCAAAGGTGCAAGTAGTAAGAAATGGACTTTTAGAGGGTGATGCAATTTTCATAGCTTATACTCTGCCACAGTAAGTTAAAATAAAATGATCGCAGCGCAACTGAAGGAAAACTTTATGGGTTACAGACGTCTGTCAAATAGAGGTCTGCAAATGGTGGAACATCTAATGTTACACTTCATTCAGCACAATTGTGAGATATGGAATTATCTACAACCCCAATTCCAAATAAATAAATAAAATAAAAACAGAAGGCAATGATTTGTAAGTCCCATATTTTATTCACATTAGAACATAGAAAAATATCAGATGTTTAAACTAAGAAGACGAACCATTTTCCAAAGACAAAAAGGGCCAGTTCAGCACCCAGACTCTTCTACTGTACTTAGCCATGCTGTTGTAATAGGTGCAATATGCAGTTTAGGGTCTTGCAGAAGGGAGAAAATGCTCTAAAAACGGTATATACTGGCCAGCATCAGAGGTGGGAAGTAACGAAGTACAAATACTTTGTTACTGTACTTAAAGTAAGTAGATTTTTTGTGTATCTATACTTTACTTGAGTATTTATTTTTCTGACAACTCGTACCTTTTACTCCCTACATTTTTACACAAATGTCTGTACTTCCTGCTCCTTACGTTTTTACAACAGGTTCGTTACTTTAGGTTTAACATCTGAAGGAAGATTTTATTTCCAGTCACTGCGTTTAAACATCAAACCGATACAAAGATATGAAAGAGGAAAAACCATACAATCTCTGCATCATTTACAGCGCTGTACTCGGGGGGGGGGGGGGGGTTACAGGGGTCTATAAGTTGTGGTTGTGGTACTTCAGCGTCTAGCTAGCGCTACAGAAGAGGAGCGAAAGGTAATTTAAAGGTAAGGACTGCTCAGTGACATCTGAGAAACTGGAAATTTAAAGCTTACATTTTTAAAATCAGATACTGGACCTATACATAATGTGAAGTTATGATTTTTCATATTGTGAAACATCCTACAAAACAAACTGAGGTACACTAATTTTGTGTTATTCAAAGGTTGCATGATATATAGCTGATTATATATAGATGAATACTGCAGTTTATTCCAGGACAAACAGGTTAGTTTGCCGTACTGTGGTGAATTTACAGTAAAACTGAGCCACTACACCCGATCTTAAGGTCCCCCCTCCTGCTGAATCCCACTGGAACCCCTGACTGTACTAATTTTTTTGTTTAGGTGATGAGGCAGAGCCGCCCTCTACAGCATAGATCTCTGCTCATGTTCTATATAACAGTGTCCAAGCTGAGTGTATTCATTAGAATTAGAATTTAGACTGGAATAACATTTGTGCTCTCATGTCTTATTGTTACATTAATATAACAGGTTCAGTTAGCTTTGCACAAAAATAGCCAGTAGAAACGTCCTCCAAAGAGCTACTTTTACTTTCTTACTTTGAGTACATTTCAGTCTTTTACTTGAGTCAAGAAGTTGACTACTTCAAGTTCACTACTTCGACTTTTAAACACATGTTTGTTTTTTGGCAGATTGGTGAACTCATCCCGTCTTTCTGAGAAACTCTGCCTCTCTAAGATGTTCTTTTTATACCCATTAATCTTACTGACGTGTTGCCAGGTAACCTTAAACTAGTTGTTCCTCCAGCTGTTTCTTTTTAGTACCACTTACTTTTTCAACCTTTTGTTACTCCTGTCCCAACCTTTTGGAGACATGTTGCTGCCATTAAATTGAACATAAGCTAATATATGTATGTTTTCTATGTTCTGTTGTGAATAAAATAAAATTTGCAAATCAGTGAATTCAGTTTTCATGTACATTTTCCAAGGGTTACAGCACTGGAGCAACCTTATTGGTTGAAATACTGGATCATAATAATAACATTCTGAGTGAAGGATTTTAAGTAAACTTTTAAAATATCCCATCTTATATGATTACGTTAATTATGGTTTGATTAAGATTACTACACAACTTCAAGCAACCCACCTCACCTAAACTGAGAATTAGTGGAAAAGAGCTGCCCGTCCACCACCCTAACACCTTCCCCAAGCTTTTGCTTTCTCTTCTGTAAATAAAAGCTACCTACACTGGCACTGAACACGGCAGCCCCCGGTTGCCAGAATGAGCGTTAGTGCTTTCGTCTTTTACCCCAACAATTACTTTTTTTGTCATCCATCCCGCGTTGGCCGTGAACTCAGCAAGTCACAACATTTGAAACACATCAAAACTTTTTGAACTACTGCTTTTGAAACCTCAGAGGTACTTTTGTGAACCACTTTGCAATATTTGACCACTTGTTCCAACAAGGCAGCGTATGAATAAATGGACATGCAACAGAGAGAAACTGCAAATAACACACTGGATTAAAAAAAAAAGTGTCAGTGCTGAAGCGCCAATTGTGGCTTAATTACTGCAAACACATACGTAATGTTTTAAATTGGGTTAAGACTGGAGGTGAGGATTTTTGCTCCGTCAGTCACAGTAATGCTTTGTGTAATGTTACACAAGAGCTGATAATACTATGCAGGCGTGCTGGCACACTAACACATCTGTGCATGCACATATACATATATATTGTAAAAGCACATACCCCACCCACATTAGTGCACAAACACAGACCCACACTCCTTTCAGACAGAATGAGTGTCTTTGCAGATGCTGTCAAGGATAGACTGTGGTCATCACGGCCTTCCCTCAGGGGATATGACTCATTAGACAAACACATGAAGAAACCAGAGCTCACTTTGACACCTGACATCACAGTCTGTTCTGCATTTCCCCGCAGTGGATAGCACAGCGCTCACAGATAATGATTTTGTGACTAGCGCCCCAGTCCTCTTTAAAAGTCCTTTTAACTGCTCCACTTGCTGAATAGGAGTCATGCTTTCGATAGCACATAATGACCTGGAGTTTGCTGCTGGCAGATTTTATCCTTTCAGACAGCCAAGGATAAAAAGAAAATCTGATGGTTTGAAAATGTTAATATATTTATTCAGACAGAACATATTTGTTTGCAGAGTCAGATCAGCTGTGTAAATCTACATTAAATCAGCTGATGATGAAGAAGGAGCTTGGCTAATTAAATCCATACACACTCATCTTCTGTAGTCAGTCCCTTCTAATGCATATTCTCCAACATGTTGCTCAACAGTGTATAAATCATTTACTGTGGTGCTCTGCCACTGTGTCATTCATTCCACTCATGGAAAAAAAAAGCGCTTAAAAGTGTGTTATCCTTAGAATCGCTTGTTGAAGATATTCTGTGTTTTAAATATCCAGCGGTCACCCCCTGTGGGCTTAAAAAGGTGGCTTTTAAAAGTTTATAGATGTCTCTTTCACAGAAAACAGCAGCTGGCGCTGGCTTTATTCACAGCAGGTACAGTGGACTCCAACTGTGGCCAGCTTTAATGGCAGGAAAAAAAATGTGTCAAAACGTCAACAGGACCCACTCAACCCACTCCGGCTGCATAATAAGGCTTTTTCACTGCAGACATTTTGACATGGCGCAGTAGGAAAAGCACACATGTAATGTGTGTATATGTAGACGGCTGGATGATGCATTTAGTTGCTTTGGTTTCAGGGTCCCGGTGTGCACGTGGCTCACTGTCGCATCCTCATGTCCTACAATGACATTTGAATGGAGACATTAGTTTAACTCAAATCCCAGAAATGTGTCCGATGAAAATTCTTAATTAATGCACATCTCAGTCCGACCTCCTCTACTACCATAAGGCCCATATGTTGGTTCATCTAGATAATCAGCTGCTAAGATCTGAGCTGGGTGCCATTGAAATATTTTAGAGGAAGACAGTATGACAAGGCAGACTGTAAACTGTTGAAGCAAACATGTAATGTTTTATGTGTGTTTAGTACTCAAGGAAGTCAGGTGACGCTTCACTGGACATTCAAGATTTATTCACATGCATTATCAATTAATTTAATTATAAAAAATCAATATACAGTTGTATCCAAATGTATTTGGTGTGATTTGACAGAACAAGGCAAAAGGATGACATATCATTTAATGGAAATGAAAATTATCAACCTACAGAGGGCTGAATTCAAATTTGTGCACCAGGAGGAACCGAGGACCCACTGCACCAGCGTAGGGTCTGACAGTGGGTCCAAGGATTTTATCCCGATACCTAATGGCAGTCAGGGTGCCGCCGCCTAGCTTGTACAGGTCTGGGTGTCCCTCCATGGATATGCCCAGACCATCACTGACCCACCACCAAACTGTTCATGCTGAACGATGTCACAGGCAGCATAATGTTCTCCACAGCTTCTCCAGATCCTTTCATGTCTGTTATGTGTGCTCAGGGTGAACCTGCTCTCATCTGTGAAAAGCACCGGGCGACAGTTGTGGACCTGCCAATTCTGGTATTCTATGGTAAATGCTAATTGGGCCCCATGATACCAAGCAGTGAGCACAGGGCCCACTAGAGGCCCTCGGGCCACTCTCCTGAAATCTGTTTCTGATTGTTCCAGTGGCTGCTGGAGGTCATTTTATAGCTCTGGCAGCGCTCATCCTGTTGCACAAACGAGCAGATACCCGTCCTGCTGATGGGTTAAGGACCTTCTCCAGCTCTCCTAGAGTAGCTGTCTGTCTCCTGGAATCTCCTCCATGCTCTTGAGACTGTGCTGGGAGACACAGCAAACCTGGCAATGGCATGTATTGGTGTGCCATCCTGGAGGAGTTGGACTACCTGTGCAACCTCTGTAGGGTTGAGGTATCACCTCATGTTATCAGTAGTGACGCTGACCCTAGCCAAATGCAAAAGAAAATTGGACAAAATTGAATTAAAATTCCTTTTTAATCTAAAAGACCTGAATTGAGATTGCATTAGGCTTCAGAATAGATCTTTTTTTTTTTTTGGATAATACTTTTTTATTAACACCCTCTTAAAATACACTTGGAGTATAAAGTCAGAGACATTTTAGCACTTACAAAATAAATAAATACATAAATATGAAAGTGATTGTACATTCAAACATTTATTAATACAAATGAGAATGAGAGCGGGGACATTTGACAAACATCATGTGTGGAGTATTTGGACAAATTTGTTACAGCATAATATCCTGAGCCTGACCAATATGTTTTTCTAATAGTTCAGAAAGATCTCTTTCAGATGAAATGATAAGATCATGGAAAATTTTAACATTTTTTGTGTCCAAACCTTTCTGGCGCTGTAGGTGATAAGCGTCTGATTTGTCGGTTCAAATTAGCTCTCAAAATATGATAATGGTAACATATGTCAATAATCATGATTACTCTGCAGCCCTAAAATTGTCAGTAAAACATTAACAGGCAGGAGTTTTAGCTATGTTGCATGTTACTAAACAATTAGCCAAATTTCAGTTATTAACAAATAGTCAAATATAATGAGGTAAGAAGCTGGGGTGTGACTGCTGAATCAGCTGTGACATTACCTAAATGTTACATGAAAATGATGCTCGGCTACATGATGCAAAATTGCATTAGGGGCACATCTGTCTACGTTATTTATTTTTAGTAAATAACCAGTATTTCTATGAATACAGGCATAGGCACACTAGGCCTACAGACACAGGTGGGCAAGGACCACCAATGACTGTGCACCAGATGTTGGTAGGATGGGCAGATGAATGTTGAGGTAGCAGATTATCTGTGAATCCTTAATTATCCTGAATAAATGTTCATATAACACCTATTATTGATCTCATCACTGTCAGAAATATTAAATAAGGAGACCAAGCTGGTCTGCAAATTCTTACTTTCCTGCATCTCAGGGACAAAGATGCTGCAGCCAGCTAGCTGCTAGCTGCAGTACCTGGAAGGACACTTGCAAGCTGCAAGCTGAAGACCCGCGGATACTAATCATGTTAGAGGATGAGTCTCAGTGGTACCAAGCATGGCTCCAGCAAGTGTTCAGTCCATTCTGGCCCTCCCAAATAATCCCAAACACAAAGATGAGAAAAAATAATATTTAATGGCCCTACATAGTTTTCAGTCATTTACATGTCTCCCCAATTTATATAAATTCATGAATTTTGGACTTTTGATATTTTCTATTCTCAGGTGCCAAACAGATAAACAGCTTTGTGTTTCCTTTCACTCATTTGAAGTTAAAACTGCACTTTATGCTCCCCAATGATGCCACCGCAAAATGTAACACCAGTTAAAAATGCTTTGAAAGTCTTTAGACCGGCTCTGGCGGTCACGCTCCAATCCCAACCTCATGAGCCTCTGGCCTCTCTGGCCCTTTGCCCAACTCTTAGACAGCTAGGGGTGATTTTAATGGCGCAGAACAAACTGGCAAAGAGAGAAATAGGAAAAGAAGGGCAGGAAGAAAAAATGGTTTCTCCCCGCTACTCTGCCTTCGCTGTGAGTCACTACAAATGCCCACAATATAAAACATATGTTGATGTTGACAGATAGGGGGAAAAAAGAAGAATAGAATATAAAGAGAGTGTGACAGGTGTTGTCTTGAAAAATTAGTATCATATTGTGCAGAGACTGTGATATAGCCAAGAGTTTACTATTCAGTGGATGGGGGTTTATGTGGGGGGATGACCCTTCATAAAAGAGCTCATAACATATATTTCTTTTTCAGTTGTTTTACTTCTTCTTCAAGCCCAAAGAGTTATAGGTTGGAAAAGGAATAAGCGCGGATGAAAAGAAAAAAATGGAAAGGAGATTTCAAGGAAACAATTCCCTCCTATAGTTCCTCCTCTCCTCCCTTTCCATGTAAATTAGGCAGAGATAGTCAGGGGTGGCTGGCAACAGTAATTCATGCTGCCTGCCACACTCTGCTGCTAACTCTATGTGCTGATTCAGTCTGGAGGAATATCAGAGTTTCTCAGTATCTTTATCCTGACCAGAAGAATTCACCTTAATAATATCATTGTGATATTTAGTATAACAGTTTTGTCGGTATTATATTATCAGTCAAACTCATACTGAATGTGTGTTTTTTCCCCTCTTTTTGGCAAACAAATTTCCACTAATAAGACCAAACTGATCCCTGAGTTTAGCCAAGGCTGTGGATGCACCTTCACAAACTCACTGCGAGTCACAGCGTAGGCAAGAAAAAGCTTCCTTTTGGTGAGGTGGTAGAGGAGTCCGTTATCTTCACTGTCGCGCCAGAGACCCAAGTTTAAATCATGCAGGTCACATCCAGGAAAGCTCCTCATATGTGGAGTTTGCATGTTTTCTCCAGGAGCAAAAATGCTAAGTTACCACTTAAATAAAGGGTTAAAAACAGCGCTTTAACTGGATTGTATTTGTATGCTAAACTGCAGCAATGCAGTAATGTTTCTTAATGCATAGTTTCATCTCTAGCAGCATCGAGCCATACACATACAGACATGTGATCTATTTACAAAACCTAAATAAGCCACCTGCATGTTGATTATCAGCATTAATTACAGGTAGTACTGAATTAAAGATTCTGCTGCACAATCAGTGCTCTGGCATTTGACGCCAGTGTTGGAAATGAAAAGTTATTTTCTTTGGAAGAAGTCATCTGAAACATTCATGGAGGCCTGATGGTTGTGTGGATCCTGAAAATAACTGGAGCCCTCTACCCTCGGGAAATTTTCCACGTCTTTACTGCATGAAGTGCAACGCTGTAACGCAGAGGCATGTTTTTGACTGCGATCATTAGTTATACAAACAAGCACATAATTCTCGATAAGCCGTGTCAGACTCCATGCTGCAGTGACTTACTTGTGTGAATATAAAATGTGTGTTTCAGCACCAGAGCCAAACCTGTGTGCGCAGCAAGTTTTTCCTTTGGTGTAAAAAGATCAACAGAGGGACGAGGTGCTGACTGTTGTGTTAGGATGATCTATATAAACATTAGCAATGACTTTGCCAAATACTGTCAGGATCATGAAAAGGGAACAGCAGCGCTGAAGTCACTTATGATAAAAAAAAACTCCCGACGGCTGGTTTCATGATTAGGAAGATACTTTGTGTCTACTCACTGCTTGGAGTCCTGCGGGGCTTATGTAAGCCATATGGGCTTCTCTGAAACATATGAATAACCAAATTACTTGAGAATGGACACCATCCCCTCCTGCTGTCATAAACTGGGCATAATGGTAGCTTGTCAGCTTGCCTTTGTTGAAATATACAAGAATTCTCCACTCCTGCATGCGTCTGTGTGTGTGTGTCCATCACACACTTTGTGACCTGTCTGTGTGTATGCCTGCTGTACAGTGTGCGTGTCAGTCTGTACTGCTTTTCTTAAGTGTGTCTTGCCATGTAATTGCGTTTGAATGGGTTTTTCATGTGGTCACATACTGTAGAGTGTACCTTTCAGTTCCATTGTTGTAGTGAATATAATGAAATGAACCGCTGGCATTGCAGGATCTATCGAGGCACATTGTGCGGTTGTATGTGTGCTTTTGTGTGTGCACTAATCAAACAGACTTGAGATGTGGTTAAAAATATGCAGACATTGGTCTGTAAAAAGTCCAAACAGCTTCTTTAGCCCAAAAAGCAAATATTAGCATGCTATGCTTAAATAGGGGCTCCATAGTGAAGTGGTTTTCACATTTACCTAACAAGTGAGAGTTAATAGTTCATTCCCAGGAGGGGACGCAATGAATATGGTCTTTACATTTTTAATATAACTGGTGGTATGATTATCTGGTATGATTTTAGACTTGCTTCTACATGCAGCTTTCATTTAGATATTCACCCACGTCATGCAAAGTCCCTGTTAGTTAGGTGCCACAGTGTTTGAGCTAAATGCCAACAGCATTCTAACATGCTCAACAAAACAGTGCTAATGTTATGCATGATAGCATGCTTGCATCAAGCTATAGTGACACGAGGGAAAATGGTTTGGAACATGACTAAAATTATTGGGACTGTGTGCAATGAACTTGCAATCTTGCTGCCTTTGAAATGGTTGCTTGGATGGTGGGGACCAGGTCTGCAACCACTTGCAGTCAGTGGCCATCAGTCAGAGACTCTGGTGCCGAGGTGGTAAGATAGTAAATGACAAGAACGTGGAGTCGGTCTGCTATCAGTTTGCAATTGAATGAGGTCAGTTTGGCAATCATGTGCAACCTGTGCTACAGACACAGAAATATGCATTAAACAGAAATTCACATTAACCACTTCCATGCATATTACAGCCAGAACCTCATAGATTTGAAACAGAAACAAATAGTGAAGTAGTTGCTGAAGGACATTGATTAGGTGCTCAGCAGCCTTTATTTTAGATGGGAATATAACCAGAATACAACCAGCCAGCAGCCTGTTATGTCAAGTATTGCAAAGAGACTCAATGCACTCATCGCTGCTGACTGACTTTCTGTCAGTATGGCTAAAAATATGTAATAGTGCATACTAAGCTTCAGTTTTAACTATACCACTGTCAGAGAAATTAGGAGCAAGGCTGAGGAGAAATACCAAATTATTCACCATAATTAGGAAATCAAGAGAAAGTTTAACACAACTTCTAAAGGTTTTTCAAATAAATCCACCAGTACACGAAGAAATTTAACCTGCACACAAGTTTCAAATGTTGAGCAGTGCAAACAACACATACAGTAAATACTGAAAGCACATAAGGACAGTTTGATGACAGGATCAGACTTCACTGATTTCACTGATAGTGCAACATGTGTGTTACATGCGCTCCTCTGTTTGCTTCACATTTTATATAGTCCACACACTGAGTCTGATCTTGGCAGAGTCATAAGCAGTTACATAACAGTTATCATCTGATCCCACATGTCAAGTCAGCACATGGGCCGCAGTTTGCTATGGGGTAACTTGCCTCTGACCTTCAGATGTGTGTACAGTATCTGTTTCCCTGCTCCCTTAAACAAAGTGAGACACTGACATGAGTAAAAATACAGTTTTTAGAAACTGACAAAAAAAAAATTCACTACACATTTTTTCAACATTTAAATGTAATTGAATAAAAAAAATTGTAAACATGATAAATGCATTTATACTCAAAAGTGTTCTTTATTTTAATAATTTGATGTTTGCCAACAAAAAAGTACAATACTAATTTATCATTACATTTTCATGCTTAATTCAATTATTAAAATCAAAGACATAAAAACAAACAACAAAAAACCCACTAGACATTAAAGCTGCATTAATCTATTCTTGCCCACTAGGGGGCAGAATACAAAGCCATGATCTAATCCCAAGCATGCTGTTACAGCTAACGTGTACAACTCAACTCAAATTTATGTATAAAGCACATTTAAAAACAACTCGCACTGACCAAAGCGCTGTACAAAAGACATAATCAATACAAATAAATAAGAGAGTAGATTAGGTGCTAAACATATACAGTCATGGCAGAGAGCTACGGGACACAGAACGAACAGACATACTCAAATTCCAATGAATGAAAATAAGTTTTAAGTCTAGCTTAAAAGAGGGAGCAGATTTGACTGTGAGGGGAATGCTGTGGGAATGCTGGGGCAAACACGGAGAACGCACAGGTCTCCTCTGAGATTAAATCCAGAGTGGGGGACAGTCACAAGCCTCCAATCAGCTGACCGGAGGGACCGAGTAGGGGCGTATGAGAGCTGAGATGTAAGAAGGAGCTGGACCATGAAGGGCTTTGTAGAAAAAAAAAAAGGATGATCTTGAAATCAATTCTAAACTTCAATGGCAACCAATGGAGAGAAGCTAAAACAGGTGTGATATGATCTCTTTTAGGGTGCCTGTGGGGAGCCTAGCAGCAGCATTTTGGACAAGCTGGAGACGGGACAGAGAGGACTGACTGAGACCAGTGCAAAGCGAATTGCAGTAGTCCAAGCTCGAGATCTCTCAGAGAAAGAGAAAGCTTAATTTTTGATATGTTCATTTGCTTGTTGAACATAAAGCTCGACTGCTGCTTATTACAAGCGTGCGTCTCAGGCCCTGATGGATGCTAGTGAAATATTCGCTCTTGTTTCAGCTCTCCTGGTTAGGTTTTCCTAAAGTCTAAACGGAAACGGCTGAGCAACCAGATGCACCACTCACTTAGTCAACATACATAAAACTTCCTCTGGAATTACAGAACATACTGGGGCTTTTCCTCTGCCATTAGCTTAGCTGGAGTTTTAGGATGGGTATAAACCTTTGCTCTACGTCAGATGATCGCTTAATTAAACCATCCAGAGGCACTATTTAATCTTCGCCTGTGACTTAGTTTGAACCCCCTGCTATTCTGGACTTAACCTGCTGAAGACCTCATTTACCTGGGACACATTTATATTTTACTGTAATATTATACTGAAAACTTGTGTCAGTCCTTTAACACTGTGTAAAATTATTTTATGATTCCAAAAAAGCTTTTTTTAAAAAATATTTGACAAACATGGCTAATAATGCACTGCTCATGCCCCGTGCCACAGGAGAGCCAGTAATGAATACATCAGCAAAACATATAATTGTCAGAGCAGTTCTAACAGCAGTGATAAATGTTACAGTGTTAATTACTTTGCAAAACTACAACGTCATGTAGATTTAAACTGTATCTATTCTGCTTTTCCTTATTTTCTGTCACATAAATATTGTAAAAATGATGAATGGATTACACATGGCCGAAGTTTAAAATAATGAGGTCAGGGTATGTACAAGAAACCTTTATGAGCCATCTGCTCAAACTTCAAACAGTTTTTCTGCTCTTGGCTCTGTATGATATCAGTAGGCGCAGAGCGCGCACAGCTCTGGTTGTGATGTTCATTTTCCATAATCTGGATCAGGGAACGTGCTCCTGCAAGAGATTTACTGTAAACATGTGTAATTTATTAAAACTGACATAAAACCAAACAAAGGGGGGCATGTTGATCAGCACCATCACCACTGGATGTAGTGTTGTGTGGATGATGGGGGTGCTGAATGTGCAAACTAAAAGAGACTAGATGCTAAAAGAGCAGCTAGTTTATGTGCCTGTTTGCCCAGAGACTAGATGAGCTGACAACACTCTACTGCCAATTGTCTGCTGTACTTGGCCAGAACAGCCCACTGAACAAACCACACCAGCCATAAAGAAGACACTCTTTCAGATCATGCCACATCAAATATAGTTTTTCTTCACTTTGTTGGTACGTCCATGGTTACAGCACAAACAGGAGCTGGCATTAGCTAATGCGTGGCCCTCAGCTAACTCACACGCTACACATGTTGCGTGGACGGCAGTAACTGCACACACAAATCACAAATAAAAATACCTAAATGCAAAATCTGTGAATAATTAGCTTTTAAGCTTGTTGACATTACTCAGAGTGTCTCGTGAATATTGTTTACAGCTGGCAAACTGAATTATGAATTTCTGGGTAGTCCAGCTTATCCTGAAAATAACAATATATGGCATTCATAAGCCTGTAATTGAAGGAAGTGGAAGCCTAAAGGCGGCCCGTGGCTCAAAGGGTTAATCTGGGCTGCAGGGTTTTGTGAACATGACTCAACCGCTGGCCCACATTCCTGTTGCTCGTCACAAATTGTGCATAAATTAGATTTTCAGCTCTGAAATTTTCATGTGGCCAGCTCCTGTACTTATGAATTCATGAAGGCTCCGAAGGAAAAAAAATAAGATGAGTGAAAAACAATTTCAGCTCACCCATGTAGAGTTAGTATAGCCTTCATTAGCTATACTTAATTTATTGCACATAAAAATCAGCTGATTCTGAGAGGAATCAGCTGGAAACTTTTTCAGATTCATACATTTTAAGTGGAATGGCCCTTTTTGGTCACCTCTGTTAACTGCCTTGTCTGCTTCCTTCATAAATTCACTACTTTATGTACTTTTCTTTAATCATCTGAGCTCTGAAGTACTTTGTGTCTAATATTAGTTAATAACAGGACTCTTTGAAGAATGTGATTTATTAAAATCAAGCTAAACTCAACTGCAAACTTAAGAAATCCAAATTCCCAGTGCAGCAATGTGATCTTATTCTTTTGTACATGTTGTTTTAATACAGTATCCTGTCTTAAGTTATCGGGTGAGACAGTTCATACACGCTCAGGGTAGCATTTTCTGTGTTTAAGCGTAGCCTACCTGACATGCAGTAACTTAACTAACCTCCCAGCTTTTTCTCTTCTTTCAGAAAAATGTTGGAGCCATCAACAGAAAAGGGAGCCTCAGTGCTAAATCTCAGCAGACGAGCAGCCAGGGTCTAGTTCAGCTCCAGATGTGTTGAATTAAATCCTCCTGCTGCATCCCAGTATGCCTCTGAGACTGCACCAGCTCATAAATCAACACAATCTATATCTAGAACAGACGCGACACAGACACAGCTTGTTTTGCTACCTTTTTTTTTTAGCACCTATATCTTTGCTTTTTTACGCAGTGACTCAGCAAACACGCCAGCAAACATCCATTCTGTAAAGTGTTGTGAAGAAGGGGGGGGGGAGTGCATGGGAGGGAGTAAAGGAAAGAGTCTGGCTATAAGAGCAGAGGATGGGGGTATAATTTCCATGTAAATTTGCCATGTGGTACAAATCTTAAACTGACATACCTCACGTTTCCCAGCTTTAGGTTTCTTATGCAACTTTCCGGGAAACTTTTTTTTTTTTTTTTTGGATCTCTCTTCCTGAGCTACATGTGGATAAAAACATGTCTTTAAACTATGTATGTGAATAATACCGTTGCATGGCCCTCAAAATTATGTCAAAGCATGACATTAAGTGTTTGTGAATTTTATCCTTGTTATGTGAGATTCTATTTAGACTTTTAAAAACAAGACTTGTGACAGTCCTGCACTTTTCTGACAGAAGTAAGGGAGAGACATATATAGAGAGAGGTACATTGAAGCAAAAAAGGGCATAATATTCAAGCTTCACAGCAGCTAAACAATACTTCAGAGCAAAACGCTGTAAACAGAGCATATTTTATCATGACATTACTCTGCTAATTTGATACATAATCATAACCAGTGGCGCCAGCAGGACAAAATTTCATTTAACGCACATAACCACTCTGCTCAGGAGGAGTGAAATCTAACATTGTTAAAGTGGTAATTAAGAGCCAGAAACATGCCATGGCCTGTAGTCAGTGATGTTAACATTAATTATCTCTAATATTTGTGTTGTAATATTAGCGATGAGATGCAGCCAAAAATGCATTTTAAGCACATCAATCAATTAAAGAATCTAAAGATTAGATATAAAATCATGGCATGAATTAGAGAATAATTTAATTAAACTATTTTTGCTTTTTTTATATGGACTTCTGGCACACCTAAATATTTGTAAATATTCTGTCTGATTTTATCTATGTAAATAATTAGCTTTTCAGCTGCCAGATGCTTCATACTCAGCTCGCTGTCATTGCCTGTCATTTGGTTTTGGGCAGATTAGCATACATGGGTTTTTTTTTGTGGGTCACCTGTGGTCAATAAAAATAGTTGTTCGCTTTGTTCTATAATCTGTCTGCTGTTCATTTAAACTGTTCATTTACGATCCATAAACTTGTACTAAAGCTTAACCATTCTATAGAAATGTGCAGAAAGAGGCAAATATAGGCCGCTATAGTGATGTTGCATATGTGTGGTTTAATGCCAGGCATGTAATCCAAGGCTGTGCTCTCTCCAGTATATACAGTATATCTTTGTGTTAATGTTAGACTAACATATTGCAACATTTTGTGTTTTTTAAGTGTCAGATATGACTGATTGCTTTCTAAGCTCCAACTTTGCTCTGAGGTTGGATTGGCTGAACTGGCTGTATGGTCTGTATTCAGAGTAATTAGCTCAGTGTAATAACTAGCCCACAGTATGTTTACAGTATGTTAACATTTAGTACCTTTGAGAGTTTTCGATCTATGTTTCACTGGATCGTCTTTTAAAAATGTAAAATATTTTTATAAAGGCATATATTAAAACAAGTCTCTGTAAGTTTTGGAAGAAGCAACAACGCATCCATTTGATTGCAAATGAAATCATTTCATTCATAAATTGCAATTTGAATAAGTCAGTAAACCAGAGCAAGCCTTGGTCTGCTACAACCAGTTACTCATGTTAGCTAATGTTAGCTAAAATTAGCAGTCCTGAGATCGAGACTAGATCTCAGGACTTAAGATACAAAAATAAGAATATCGCTTTCTGGAATTACACTAATTTGATTACTGAGTCAGTTAGACTCTTGCGCTTGTTTATTACATTCAACATTTACCCGTAATCTTAACATTTAATTAATCTGCCCTAAATCTGACACGTTTATCATCTGAGTGACTAAAGTGTATCAGAACGGCAATATAATAACTCTGAAGCAACTATTATTGGCTGTTTAAACAATAAAAACAAATCTTGATTTTTTGTTATTTTTATTGTAAATGTTTTACATTGTAGAACAAAAGCAAAAAAATAACATTTTTGGCTCTTCTTTTTTGTGTTGGGTATGTACAGAACACATTTGTAACTGATTGTTTCATAACACATTATTTGACACATTCAGATATTTTGTTTTCAACACCCAAACAAGTGCAGGTAAATGTACTGTTGCTCAAATGTATTTTTGACTTTTTACAGAATCACATCTGCATCATGAAACATTTGATAATTTTATAATGTGTTATGTACACACCTCACAAAAACTAAGTTGCCTAATTTTTAAACAATATATTTGAATTATCATGTTATGTACACTTTCTTTACAATTTTAAAAATCTTTCACAATCACAGAAATCACTAGAAGAATATTTCAGTTCTCTTTTCGATGAATATACAGTATTTACATACATTCACGGGCTCATGTATGACACCCATTCAGAAAAGTGTTTCTTCTAATTGCATGGAAGGAATGGCTGACTGAGTTAATATGCTTCTTTCATGTAGTGTCAGGGGTGGCGCACCAAACACTCAGAAGGATTTGACAATCATTTCAGCATATCATTCATTTCTAAAGTCACACAGCATCTGTTTCTTAATACCAGATTTTAAATCCATCTCAAAACTGAATTTTGTCAAATGATTCTCAAATTTATGGCACAGAAATTTGCTCTAAACTCAGCAGCTGTGCAGCATCTGCTTTCCCTCCTATGACGTTTGGTTTGATTCAACTGAAATGCAGAGTAAGAGATTAAAGCAATCTAAGCAGGTAGGTGAGATATGAAAAAAGCTTAACAGTCACTGTTCCCTTACAGTGCAGCACCTCTATTAGACCAACCAATATGCTCGAAACCAAGGGCAGACAATATTCACTGTGAAAAATGTGCTGTAACAAATCACGTTTAGGTAAGATCAAGGTAAGAGAAATGGCTAATAAAGATTCCCTTTAGATGAGTTATTTGACGTTGCAGTGACACCAAACCTCTACTCTCAATGGATAACAAGTGCAAAAATGTCCAATTAAATCAGCGTTTTAAAGTTTTGATCTGTGGAGGAAAGTGGAAAAATGGCTGTTTGATGCCTCGTTAAGCTAGGCCCAAAATATTTCATATGCTAAAACAAGTCATTGCAACTTTTGAGAGAGGCATTTATTCTCTTAAAATCTTAAATTCTTCAGCGATACAGCACTCCTTTTTAAAATGCAAAACTATGGGTATTTTGCCTCCATTATACTTTATTCATTAGCTAATATAAGTTAGCTAACACTGATGCTAACTAACATTTTACAATCCCGTAGCTGTAACTTATGACAATTTTGGCCAATTCTTTTGCAAAAGTTACACAGTTTGTCTTTAATGCATTTACTTTGGTGCTCTTTGTTCTAGTCTCATCAACTGGCTACCAAGTAGAAAAACTCTTTGATATTTTATATGCAAATAAGTTCATTTAATTTCAGAAGTTAAAAAAAAAATCAAGATGTAAGATTCACATTGATACCAGCATCTTGTACCGTATGACAGCAGGGACATAAAGTAAATAAAGTCACATTAAGCAATCATTGATATGCTGTAACAAGATCATAAAACAGAAGTTGTGACATTTCATGAGATGAACAAAGACACAGTTTTAAAGCTTGGCTTTGAAATATTTTCAGGATCATCAGTGGATGTAGCTGAACTGCTCTGATCAAAAAAAGGACATAAAATTTATAATTATTATGATTAGCAATCCTTTGACAAGATGAATCAAAAAGAGTCAGACAACAGAGAATTCTCAGTATGAGCAGACAACCAAGAGATGTCATGTGTATCAGTGCAAATTACATGATATTTGTTGGTGAGTTGCAATTCAGCATGAACTTGGGCTTTGTTCTTGTGTTCGAGGTCACTACAGACCCCTAAGGCAACAAAGAGACTTATTCAAAAATAATGGAATGTTGATGTATCTATTTTCTATTGAGAAAGAATTAAACCAGGATCTTAATAGTCCCCATTACTTCCTAGTATGCCCAGTAAGCTCTTGTTGCAGCGCAACAAATGAAATTCAAGCCATTAAGCAGTAAGTCTTTGCTAATATTACTTTTCAAAATATTTGGCTCCGGGAAGATGATAGAAAAATGGAGATTTTTAAACAGGGATGTGTGCGACTAGTTGACCAGGCATTTAAATGTTACTGCTCTTGCTAAACAACTTGTTGATATAGAAAATGAAGGGCTGTATGTCAGCTCTGCTAGCTTGCAAGAAGGGAGGGCTGCTGGTGCTAGCGCAGCTAATGTTAGCTACACTTGCAAACTAATCGTGTGTGTGTGTGTGTGCAACGGTATGCACAGCACAAAGTGCCACAAATATCACACATTTAAACATGATTTGATTACGGAGGAATGTGATTAACAGTTTCACATATTTCTTAGATATAAAATATTTGTATAGCCAATGTTAAACATGTCCATTAGACTGGGCTCAGTTTTGAGTGTTTTCTGCTTTTTAGACTAGTCAACTAGTCTGATTCCTTTTTTCACGTTTAAACAACTAGTAAACTAGTCGCCATAGCATCCGCAGTTTAAAATAGTAGCCAACCCCCCAGTGTACCTTTTTATTGATATAAGGCTTTTGATTGAACATTAGCAATAACACAAACCTCAAAGTGTAAAAAATAGCAATTCTTTCTTCAAATTAGATTAGCTAAAATATCTGAGAATAAAGTTGTAATATACAAGAAGCTTATTCCACCTGTGAGGGTGCTTTGTCAAGTAACAGTTTTCTGTTTTAGTTTTTTACAGTCTTTTCCTTGTCACCCAATAAATTATCACAGTACCATGAGTGTACGTCACGCACACATGTTTGAACATAAACACACTTGGGCAAAAAAGGAGTCCTGTACAAACTCCTTTAAAGGGCATCTGGACTGTCACCCTTCCACCCCGCCCCCTCCTCTGTCTTTCGTCATAGGCATTCCCTCCCCGTCCCTCAACTCCATCAGCCTGCCAGAGCGGGGTCAGAGGGGTCCATTTGCAGAGCGTCCTGTCCTGCTGCTTCGTGGAAAGCGGTGGACTTTGAGGTGTTTCGACAGGTGATCGCTGCGAGCGAACTTCTTCTCACAGACTATGCACTGGTACGGTTTCACTCCTGAGTGGGAGCGACGGTGTCGGGACAGCTCGTCTGATCGAGAAAATCTGTCGGAAGGGAAGAAAACAGAGGGCGTGATTAATGAATTAATCAAGTTTTACTGAACATTAAACACATTTGACTACAATAATTACTTCCAAATGTTATACTTCATTAATGTCAGTGATGTGATCTGCTTGTATACAGCTCTTACAATATATATATAACAAAAATACAACAAAAAATTGATGTAGTCATGCTTTAAGCTGCCAAATAATATAAAAGCCATGCCAGGCTGTTTTATCTGAGGGCAACCCGATAGGTGTGAGTATGCCCTGCGACTTCTATGTGAAGTTAAAGAGCCATCCCATATTTAGCTTAACACATGAGCACTGTAAATCCAAGCCCAGTCTATTCCTGGCCTGCTCTGCTGTGGTCTCTATGGGCTTCAGCCAGCTTGGGTATCATGTCAGCAAAGGGTTAAGTGGATGATAGAGCATTACCTGTATACTTTGATTTGGTTCTGTATATATTAGTAAAGCTGTTAAGATCTGAATGATCTGTAAGACAGATTGATTTTCTAGCACATTTCAAGCAGCGGCAGCAGGCTGCAGACATGAAGGCGATAATTCAGAGATGTAAAGCTGTCACTCACAGTTATTTCAAAACATTTCCACTCCAGACATGTATTACACAACTGGCCTATTCATCATTTTAATAGGCAAGTCATAAAAAGAAGATAACTGACAGAGCTTATAAAGCTAAGCTGTGACATCTGAAAAAGCAGGAATCTTAAATAAAGACGCCTCGTGTCGTTGGTGCTGAGCTCCTTCTCAGTTGCGAGTCTCACATAATCGCTCATAAACTGATGATCGGCAAGCGTGAGCACCTCTATGAAAGCAGAAGTTTTGGAAGTTTGCTAGTCTGGAGCATTCAGGTGTGTGTTAACACAAGGAGGAAAGACATCAGCAATTATCTTAAAAAAGGATTTTTTGCTGAATCTAGGAGGTTATAAGGTCACTGTAAAGAGATAAAGACTGTGAAAACATTCAAGACAGCTGCCAATCTTCCCAGGAGTGGACTTCCCAGCAAATTCACCCCAAGGTCAGACAGTGCAGTGCTGAAAGAAACTGCAAAAATAGCTACATCACAGTCTCTAAAGGCCTCAGTTAGCATGTTAAATGTCAACGTTCGTGAGAGTACAATCAGAAAAAGACGGGACAAGTATGACTTGTTTCGAAGGGTTGCCAGAAGAAAGCCTCTTCTCTATAAAAAGAACATGGCAGCACGGCTTAGGTTTGCAAAGTTGCATCTGAGTAAACCAGAAGACTTCTGGAACAATGTACTGACAGACGAGACCAAAGTGGAGATGTGTGGCCAGAACGCGCAGCGCCACGTTTGGCGAGAAACGAAAAACAAACAAAAATGCAGCGTTTCAGCACAAAGACCTCATACCAACTGCCGAGCACGGTGGTTCGGGCTTCTAGTATTCTAGAGTCAAATGTGATTCCATCTGTGTGACAGCTGAAGCTTGGCCCAAATTTGATCATGCAACAGGTCAACGATCCCAAGCACAACTTTGCATCTACAACAGAATTGCTGGAAAGAACCAAGGTGCTACAATAGCTTGGTCAAAGTGCAGACCTCAACAGGACCGAAATGCCGAGGATGGGCCTTAAGAGAGCTCTGCAGAAACAAACTCCTGCAAACCTCAATGAACTGAAGCAATGAAGCGTGGGCCCAAATTCCTCCACAATGATCGGAGACACTGACATGTTAAGTCTGAAGAAGGGCAGATGTGCCTGAAACGTTACTTTTTACAAGGCTTAGGTATTAAAATTTCATTCAGGAGCTCTTTTAGTGTGCGTTAAAGGTCTTTCTACATGCTACTGAATAATAGGGTGTACCTTCTTTTTCATGAATGTGTACAGTGCAATAGTCACAAGCTAAAACTGTTGATGTCAACATTAAAGGCATTGATGCAAACTTCTCAAAACGTCTGAACTGCAGCTCGCTCTTCGAAAGGAGCGACAGAAAAAAGGCAAATGACAGACAAACAGGGATGTTTAACTCATTTTAATCTATTTGTAGCCGTGAATGTAGCTATAAAATGTAATTTTGTAAAGCTAAAAAGCTTTGTTGTTTGTTAGAAGACACAGCAGAGCAAGATAAACACTCTGAGTTGTAGTTTTGATAATGAGCCAAGGGAAACTATAGCTGGATAAGAAGAAGAGATACATCAGTGTCTGAAAGTTCTCTTCTTTATGTGACTACACACTTGGTAATCAGTGGATGATGCATGCAATCATTAAACCCTAAAGCTATACTATATCAGCTGCAAGTTTGGGCACAGTAGAACCCATGCATGTGTTTTCTTCTGACTAAACCTGGGCCTGAGCCTAACTATGACATACTGTACCCAGGAAGATCTTTCAACAGAACATACATGCAGGAGTTATGAAATTAGATAGCCTCACTGTTCTTCACATCCACATTTTTTGGCACGAGATTAATCATATGCCCTTTCTCTTTTGCCACCCCACCATCCGTCTCCCTCCGCCCCATGTCCCCTCCTGCTTTAGTTCTTTTTCTCTAGTTTATTCCTCGTAGCAATGTCACTAGTTTTCTGAGCTTTCTATACAGAGATTGTGGTCTGTGAGTGTCCACAATCTGAGTTCAGAGAGTTCATAACTGCAATGGTTAGGATTAGGGCAATTTTTACTGATTTCTGGAGTTTGTGTTTTTCACTGAGGATTGTGGCTTTTGCACCTCGAGTCCTTGGGGCGGCTTGACACGGAGCAGCGCAACACATAACATACATACTAGCGTGGGCCCTGTGGGAAACACGTATGCAGGTTTTGTTCTAGCTTGTCCCTGAACTTAGATCTGCATCAAAGCAGCATTTAAAAACAGCCCGAAAGGTGTGGCAGTCAGGCTGGTTACAAACCTGGAAAAATACAACAACTCAGATACTGGTAGGCACACATACTGTAAACACTTCTATAGATCATCCTTTTTTTTCCCCACCACTCTTTCTTGAGTGTACGCTGTCCCTTTAAAGCCCTGCGTGTTTCCGTGTTTATGTATATGAGACGAAAAATCACCCAAATATACCTCCTACATATAAACCAATACAAAGGCCATGAATCTCTTCTGAATGATTTTTACAAAATAGATATTATCTCTTTATCTAGCCGAACAGCAGCCGCTCTCTCTTCACGGTGGTCCCCGTCAGATCAACAACACATCACGAGTGATGGATCATAAATTAAGCGCCCTCTCTTCCTTTTCCTTTGTCTCGCTTTTGAGCTCTAAGTGTCCACATCTAAGGCTAAATTCAACTGTGACAGCTCCGTCACCACCCAACATTGTTTTGTTGTAATGATGAATGCATCAGCTGACAAAGAAAACAAGCCACAGCCCCGATGACAGATGCCGAGTCCACACATGCTGGAGTGTTTTTACAGCAAACCTTGGGTTCCAGCCCAGCCGCTGAACACAATCTTCACATGAGAGTCACCGTGCAGGCCTGAGATGAAAATACTCCGTGTGTGTGTGTGTGTGTGTGTTGCTTGTATGTGTTCATTAAAGTGTTTACATATGACCAGATGGTCACAAGAGGGGAATAGAATTCCAAAAGCCTTTAAAAAGCAAAGCAGTTTGGCAAAGCAAGGAATATAACTTTGAGTTATATGTGGGAATCCAGCCAATGAAATACCACTCCTGTCTACTTCAGAGGAGCCAACACATGGATCTACTCTAAGGTTACAGAGGGTACAAGGAGCCTGACTCCTTACACTTCCATTTCCTGACTCAGAGGGGGAGGAGTGGGGAAGAGGTAACTTTATAATACAGTGAATTGCTGCTGCTGCTGCTGCTGCTGCCGTCATGTAAAGACTATAGAGAAGAACTTGGGATATAGCGTTTTAGGACACTTAAAGAAATGCACAGTCCTCAGTGTTTGCATTGCTCAGTGCAACATTAACAGCTTAAAACCAATATTTCTTTCCTTCAAATGTCATAAAGATGTTAAGACACAATGCAACTGTAATGGGATGTTGACAGCTTTTAGTTTAGCTGATCTGTGGGTAAATCAGCTCGTGCCTCGAAGTGCATCAGTGTTGCTCATTACTTTTTAAAGTAACTATTTGCATTACAAAATCATTGCAATTAAAAGTAATCACTTACATTAGAGTATTACCTGCTGAGAAGAGTAGCTAGCTAGAGTTTTTTTGTATTACAAAAAATAAAATTAGCTTGTGCACATTGGCTTTAAAGCCCATAGAGTGCATAACTTACTGTACATTTATACATTTGTATGTGTAAGTGTAATGACTGCACCTTGTTGGATAGCAAGGTGGCAAAAACCACGGCTAGCCTCACCTATCCTTTACCAGGACACAAACATCCTTAATCCAAATAAACAGATCTGAAGTTTACATAAGCATCAATTTCCTCCACCACATAACGAGCCCATAAATTTCCCTGAAATGAGAGCTTCGTCTAACATCTAGCTGTTCTTGAGCTGTAGCACCTGCATCATTCTCCTCTTCAGTGGACCTCACTACCACTGGTGTTGCAGTGAGTGCTTCGCCTGCATGTCCTACTTTAAAATGTGCTGAGCTGCTCTTTAGCACCTGATCATGCTCACTGAATCAACAGCATGATTGGAAACACTCCAGAGAATTTTTTTTTGTTACAAGGAGCAAAATGTGGGGAAAAAATGACCTCATAGGTCATTTTTGCAGGCACGTTTTATGACCAATGCCTACATTTCTAAATAAAATGAAGCCTCTAGCAGTCATACACAAAAGGGCGTGTGAATAACGTGTTTGGTTTTCTCTGACAAGTCCTGAGGAAGTACGTAAATATGGATTTTCTCAGATTTTTGAAAAGTCTGTGGGGACTAAGTGGCGTTGGATGCCACAGGAAAAGCTTAAACATTAAATAAATGGACTGGTTCTTATATGGTGTTTTTCTACTGTACTTATAAACAACATGCCTCATTCATCGGCATTCATACAAGCACTCAGTATTTTACCCAAGGATACTTTGGCATGCAGACTAGAAGAAGAACCAGGGATTAAACCACCAACCTTCTGATTAGTACGTGACCTGCTACCTCCTGAGCTGCAGCCACATTGCACACTGACGTGAGCAACACAACACGTGAAGCCACATGGAGGAGCTCATTTTGGAAATGCTGATATTGGTCATTTTGGAACAGGACATGTTGAAATGTGGGGAAATTTTAACAGCATCATACTGATTATTCGAAAGAGTAACTAAATAGCTGATTACTTGAACTGCAAAACAAACACGTTGGTATCCCCAGTTCTAAGCAATGTACACTGTCAGTGACATTTTTATCTAATACATTGTGTCCATGTGGCTACTAAAGATGACTGTAACACAGCGTTGCTGTAATTTAAAAAAAAAATCTTATTGTAGATTTCTCGAAGATGGCCCGTTTCCAATACAAATTAATTTCGGGCTGCAGATCAGAGCACAGGCTTAATTAGCTTAGCATTATGATTGGAAAAGAGGGTAACAGCTTGCCAAAAGCTCCTTTTCGTTCCATTTCAAGCTCACTAATAAAAGCTTTGTTGATCTCATCTATTTGATCTAAGGAAAAGCAGAAAGCTAACATCAAAAAGCTGTAACCGTTCCTTTCCCATGAGCGGCCGGGTGCAGTGACTTCATCAAGTTTCAGCTGGATGCTTGGAAACCTCACCGTAAAGCCAAGACATGAGAGCGGTATCACTCAGCTCGTCTGTCCTTCATCAGCTGGCTTGATGGAGCGATACGGGCTACCAGAGGACAAGTGAAACTGCAAATGCATTTAGCACATTATTTCTCTACAGAACATGAAAAAAAAAGAGTGTCTCAAACCCCAAAAAAGGGATTATGGGGATAATGAGTGATAGATCACAATAACTTGACAGTACATAATATTTGTGTAAATACCTGGATGTATATCCACCCATAATGTTCAGCATATTGCTAAAAAAAAATGTCAGGCCTTGTTTTTAAATGGCTGTAAGTGTAGCACAGCCTCCTCGCAGAGTGTGTTGATTGCAGGTACAACTGTGCTGAGCTGGACCAACATATAAATCCCTGTCAGAATTATTTTAACTTAACCAGTGCTTGTAACCTGGCCTTTATCCATATGCAGAAAGGTATACAACAAAATGCACACGCAAGAACACACACACATCTCTAAGACTCAATATGCATCCTTGGGCAATGACTGAAAAAGCTGACATTTGAACTTTGGATCTAAGAGTTCAAATCAGGATCTTCTTATTCAAATGAAGGCAACGATTTAAGCGTGGAGAAGCTAACCAGTCTGCAGCAACTTTTAGCTTTTATCACAGACTGATAACTTTAAACTTGATTCTGTAATGATCCTCGGCTACGAACAAGAGTGAAGTGGCTGCAGACAGAGAACAAACAAACGGAATAACTAACAGGGGACAAAGTCTGCATGCAGACAGCTTCAAAAGGCGCTCTATCTAATCTGCAATTTTACCACAGTAGAAAAACACACAGATAGCAGGGATACAGCCAACATGCAGAAAAGAACAAATTGCAACCTTCTAAAAAAGCCTTGAGTGTAGCTTCCCTGAAGAGGATCTATTCCTCCATCCACTCCCATCCATAAACCACTCAAACAGAGCCTCCTGAATCCTCTCTCAGTATGTTTAACACATATTTACACCCTCATTAAAGTTTTCTCTTGCTTGTAAAACAATATCTTTGGTTCTTTTAAATGTAATGGTGACATCGAAAGACAGATAAAGGACGTGGAACAATCTGCTCTTTCTGTGAGACGCATGAAACCCGTCCTGCATGTTTGAGTCCACACAAAGAAGTAAAGTAATACAACAGGACAGCTTCGTGCTGTTGCACTCGATGGATTACATTTCCTAGAGTTTCACTTCTTATCTGTAATAACTTGACAAAAGAGCATTATTCATTACACGGCACAGTAATGTGTGGCACTGTGGTGCCTCATCAAAGTCTGCACACATTATTCATGTGTATATTGACTCATATAGAGTGGAAGTTGGTAACCCTGGGTTACTGCAATCTCTGTAGCATAGATACGGATATATACAACAGTGCATGCTGGAGGTGCATTTCACCTCCTAACATCCGCCAGGTAACCGAGTAAGAGGTTGAGCTAGGTCTTATTTTACCCCCATGCTAAACAGGCAAATTCACCTTTCAAATGAAATCTCATACATTGATTTTGACACCTTTTCATCTTTTTCCATTTAGGTGCTCCAAATAGATTAAAATTCTTTAAAATGGGATTTAATGATGTTAACCTAACTCAGCCCCTACTCCTATCCCTAGATGGGTTGCTGGAGACCTGGTGGATGTTATAAAAGGTTACCACACCTGACCTCATCTAAGGTGTACTGTGTGTAACTCAAGAGGAGCAAACATTTTGTCAAATAGCTTCAGTTCATCTTCCTCTCTCAAAGTAATGGCTAACTTTTGATGTTATTTGAACTATTAGATGTACTATAAAGACATTTGGTTCTGCTCACCTCCATCCACAGCCAGGCCATGTGCAAGCAAATGGCTTCTCCCCCGTATGCCTCCTCAGATGGGCTTTAAGGTGGCTGCTCTTGGAGTACATCTTATTACAACCAGGAAAAGAGCACTTGTGCATTTTAATAAGGTCTGCGACTGCACTCTTCTGGTACCGCTGACCTCCCGTGAACACCCCTGCAGGTGAACCTCCACCTAACCCACCTTCCACAAGCCCTGTGGGTTTAGCTGCGATGGGCACCGGCGCAATCCGGACAAATTTGGATGAAGCTGTGACTCCGGCTTTGCTTGAGTTTGCAACGTTAGCTGGAGAAAGCAGCTGAGGCACTAAGGCAAAGGTCTGCCCCTGAATGTTAACCAGGAGCTGAGCTATTTTGATATCAGTGGGGGCCATGGTTTGTTGGGACTGAGACTTCTGGGGATTCTGGGTGTCAGACTCTGATATGGCACCGGAGTTTGGTTCCTGTTTGATCTGTATGGGCTGGATTTGTAAGATGACAGGCACAGAAGAAGCAGAGCTGGAACTTTCTGATGAGGAAGGCTGTGATCCACAGTCCTCCTGTTTGATCCCATCTGCAGGACTGTTAACACAGCTAGCTACAAAGCTAGCATCTACTGATGATGATGAGCTGTCCATGTCTAATGCACATGGTGCATGTTTGGTCTCTGTGTGGGAGGAGAGTGGAGAATGAGCCACAGGCACAGTTTGATCTGAGTTCTGCAACACTAACTCAAGTTCTTCTGCTAATGTCCTTGAATTTTCTGCCTCTGCGTCCTCTGACGTTGGGGACATCACCTCGTCGCACCCTTCTTCTTCTTTTTCCACTGCCACAACCATGTTCTCCTCTAAAAACTCCTCAATCTCCTCCAGAGTGGGCTGAAATAGGAACGCTGCAGGATCCTGCAGCTCATCAAGGAAGACTGGGAACTCATAAGAATCCTCTTTGGCCTGCTGCTGGAGGAGACTCAGCTGCTGCTCCCAAGCCAGTCCCGTGGGTAAAAGGGGGGCAGTAGGAGACGAAGAGGTGGAAGAAGGTGGAGAGGAGAGGCAGAGAGAGGATGAAAGAGGAGATGAGATAGTACTGCTGCTGGTGTTAGAACTTAATGAGGTGGTATGGGAGGCCTGTGACAGCAGGAGGTCCAGCAGGCTGTCTTGACTCTCTCCTCCCGAGGAGCTCCCACTGCTCCTGCTGCTCCTGCTTTCATAGCTGGAGCTGAGAACATGTCGTGGCACCGGGGGTGAGGACTCGGGGCTAGAGCAGAGGGACGAACGAGGGCTGGAGGAGTCACTGAGGTCATCCTCAGAGAGCCGAGGAGAGGAGGAGAGAGTCACTCCTTGGTACGGGTGGTGGTGGTGGTGGTGGTGGTGGTGGTAGGTACATGCATCAGTCACCATGATGCCACCATTAGTGTGGCAACAGAGGCAGCTATAGTCAGACTTTGGGGAGCCGGTATAATACAGGAAGGTCTCCTCACCAAGTGGTAAGTGATCCACCATTCCTGTGCGGATGAATGGCAGTTGGCTCTGCTTTACTCTGCTGTGAAGATCAGGCTGTGGTGAACCTTAACGAAAGCTTCTTTCTTGTTCCTGCAAAACACAAATGGTTCTGTTTATTAAGAATAAAAGTGGAAGAGATTTAACCAAAACCCCCACAACCCTCCATCTAGAGGCAGCTCCTCTGACTGTGCACAACTTTAATGAAATGCAACTTTTAACAGGCTTGTGTTCCTGGGTGATAGTTAATCCAAAAAATCCAGCATGACGCTAGCACAGCAACACTGTCTGCAGTCTGTCCAGCTCACACCGTAAAGTTAATTTTTTAACAAGCAAGTCCCTGTTTTTTCTCTACAAATAAGTAAACCAGCAAACACCTTTTTTTTGGGGGGGG
>JAVDPK010003124.1:62685-73110 GCA_034780415.1 Cichlasoma orientale | reverse complement strand
CACACACACACACACACACACACACACACACACACACACACACACACACACACACACACACACACACACTGCCCTTTTCAGTTAAGCCGACACACTTAATTTAATGACAGATCACTCCTGACGGTTTTTGGGCTGTAAAAAATAAAGTTTTGTTGAATTTATCAGTGATTTCATTGAATCTTTTCTGACACCGACAGTGAGTCTGCGAGTGTTTGCATGCATTAACTTTTTTCTTTAGATGTGTGTTATGGTGTTGAATCCTATGAAGATATGCTTAAATCTATATGTAAACAAGAGGGTGAGACATTTAGTGAAGTCATTACATTTTCTTTCACATTGACATAACTATCCTCTTTTTTCTTTTCTCTTTTTTTACTGCAAGCATAATGGCATTAAATCATAGCAGTAGTCGCAAAAAGACTTTGACAGGTATGAAAAGGCTGGACGGCATCTGCAGCTCTCGATTCTTGATTCTCACAGTTGCCACGGTTCTTCAGCCTCTCCGTGAGAGGATGAGCCTGAGAGGCTTAGCAGGAGCAGCAGCAGAAAGCTGAGGGAGGGACTCATCTTCGGGGTGGGTCGGGTGGATGTGGAGAGTCTGTGGAGAGCTGCTGTGGAGAGACTCCTTGAAGCTTCAGTACTGAAAGTTAAATAGCTCAGAATGAACAATTAAAGCCTTTTACATCAAAATTACAGTTAAACAGTGCTGCCACTAGATATTTGATAATAATGAGCAACAAGTTGTTTTTTTCTTCTGTTCTCATCTCATTTCCACCGTGTAGACACGACAAACTCAGTCTGCCATTCTTACCATAATCTCTCAAAACAGATATTTGCCTTTTCATGTGGGAAAAGGTTTTTGGTACAAGAAGCTTTCCGGTTTGTAGTCCCAGTTCTACTGACAAATCAATTTGAGCAGGTTTTGGTGGCATGAAGGGAAAGAGGCTTCAAAAAGGGTAAAAGAGGGACTGTGGCCACAAGAATGCAGTCGTGTCTGACAGAGAGTTAGCTTTTTAAAATGTATCTGTTTTCATGCAAACAAACACCCCAAATTGGCAGAACTGGAAGCTGTTATCTGCTTTCCTGTTACCTTACCACCAGAAGCACCGAGAAAAGCCAATCAGTGGGTTTCTAGATTGTTCTTACTACAAATGAGGGGTATGAGCCAATACTAGCTTTGGGACCTCAACAATGAACTCAGGTGCACATATCTAGGATGGTCTGAGTTTGCCTTTTCTCACTCTGTTGTGTAGCACACAACAGCAGATAGTTTGCCTCGCTTTTTGACATGTTCTCACCTAGGCTCGTTGCAGTTTAACGGGGCACCTTGCTTACTCAATCAAAAATATTTTTCATTTTTGTACAGGCAGTGGAAAAAGCAGCACAGAAAACATGAGTACCATTTTTATCTATTTGGGTGGGCAGTGTATATCCCAAACTGTATATCCAGGGGCCAATGTTGCCCACTGCGTACCCTCTTATTGTGATCAGATACAAATACATTATTTATTTATTTTAAAAAATATTCCTGAGTGTCTGTTATTGAATGTTGTTAAGTTTAGCCTTAAAGTTCTGATAGTTTATAATTTTGTATAATTTTGGTTGGAAAATTATTTTTTTTTTAAAAATGTGAGAATTAAGCTGTTAAAAGTGAAACGTAGCACCAAAGAAGCAATATTTCATCCCTACTGTACAATTATGGAGAGTTTGGCAATAAAGCTGTCTGTCTTGTGAAAACTAGAATATTTGGGAAAATCATTACAATTAGAAACTGATAAGAAACTTTTGTCACTGTGGCAGAATTATTGATCTTCGTGGCACAGATAAAACAGACATGAGGCGATGAATCCAAACTGGAAATGAAACAAACGCATCACCATTATGTATTAAAGCTCTTTAATCGTTTTAATGAATCAACAATTTAAAGCTGGAACTCATTCTGAACGACCTCTATAGGGCTGCTGAATGAATTACTACATACAACATACAACCAGCAAGACTGTGTTGCTTCATGTTTGGATATATTGTACTGCAGGTCATCACCTTCGGGTGATACGCGTAAACACAGATATAGTCAAACGTCGAAACACGACAAGATATTTGTCAGAACAGTTAAGGGTTTCTAGGTCAAACATCTACATTCTCCTTATATGGACATTCTGAAAAATGTCAACATACAATATAGCTGTTCGAAATACAGATGTAAAAGTTTTTGTTTTTTTTGTAGATTTACTGTAAGCAATAATAAAAAAAAAAAAGATTTTATGTACAATAAAACCTTATCCATCTTATTTTTTAAAGGGGACCTATTATGCTTTTCCTTACGCTCACATGACCAAAGCCAAACTAAACTCAGGGTTCAAACTGTCTCTTTTCAGTCTGTTCTTTCTAACATTGGCTCTGCAGAGCTCACTAATGTGGTCGTCCTAGGCCCACAGCACTGGCAGCGAGCACAGAAGCTCCACTCGCCTGCCATTTAAATCTGGTTTTTATGTGGGGTAGCCAATCAGCAGAAAATGGCTAAAACAGCTTGTTTCAGACGGGCCATGAACTGACAGGCCGCACCAAGGCCGAGTATAAAGTAAATAAAGACTATTCTTGAGCTGTGAATCATGCAAAGCTACTTTAGCAGAGTACATGAACAAAAATATAAAGTTTGAAATAAGCATAATAGGTTTCCTTTAAGTTCATACAGTCATAAGAGAACAGGAAGGGATGGACAAAAATCACAGCAGGGCTTTAAATACGTCCAGAAACCTTTCTAATATCACTGGCATCTTGCAGAGTCATTGCATTGCTGTTTTTTTTTATGACACTGCCAAAATATCAAAAGTACATGTAATGCCACATGTTTCTGCGCGATACAAGGCATACAAGTTAGTTCCGACATCTGCAAATGAAAATGGACAGTACAGATAACTCTGGACAATCACTTTGAGTGATGACACATATTTAAACACTGCAACACAACTGTTTCCCCGACATGCAGTAAACATGACGTTGAAACGGATTATTTTAGAAAAAGTCAATACGCTCACACGGCAAATAAAACATCCCATATAAACCACCATCGTCACACCTGACATTAACTTCAAAGAGTGACACATTTCATATGGACGCTTGCAGTTCTTCACATGGGCCTCTGTTATTTGTTGGAATGCCTGTCAAAGATTAAGATAGTAGCTGCATCTGTTCATGCGTGTGTACTGTTTGAGTTAGTATAGGAATGTACAGTAGTCATGCATAATAAAGATACCCTGCTATACAAGGGGTGAGCACTAGGTGGCAGGCTTTGCCAACTTTGCGCACAGCTCCAGTCTGCCGGGGAATAAAATGTCAAGTCATGGCAGGGGAGAGGAAGGGACATGCATAGGGCAAACATTACATTGGAAGTCAGGTATATTGCTTTTCATAGAATGTGCGTTTATCCCTCATTGAGATTTTTTTCCCCCCTGGAAATATGCATACAAAGGCTTGTCAAACTAAAGACAGCGCTGAGCTGCAGCCTTCCTCTCTGCTGCTGTCTCCAACCCAGCTCTCATCTGCCTCATTGTTCTTTCCCTTCAAACAGAACCGATCTCTGGATGCTTTGTTCTTCTTCGCATCCTTGTGCGTCTCTTTTCTCCTCTCTATTTTTTTCCCCTCTCCCTCACTCTCTTGCCCATTCCTCCCCTCTGTTACCTTTACTCCCACCTACAATTTCTCCTTCCGTCCTTCCTCCCTCTTCCTCCTCTCTGCAGGGCAGCCGGAGAGTCTGGCATTTCTCTAACAGCAGGGGGGGAATCTGCACCCAGCCTCGGCCCATGCTGGGCAAAGAGAGTGTGGGTGTGGCATGTCTGACAGAGGTGAGTGTATGTCTAAGTCTGTGACTGTCAACATTTGAGTGGATTCCCCACATTAGGTATAACAACACTTATTTCCTACCCTATAAAAGTCAAACCAAAGGAGTCTATCTAATTTATCTGAATGTTGGCGTGCGTAGTTGGCGTGCAAACAATAAGAAAGTGTAAAATAAAAATGTCTTTCATTGATGTGATCAGTCACTCCAAAGAATTACAGTCGAAACTTGGCCTTAAAAAACCCCACAGCACCTGACACAAGCTGGAGTCTATTGCTATTCAAGGGCTTTGAATTCATTCAGCTTCAGGACTCCCGCCAAATGTGACAAGTATCAACACTGGCTGAGGACCAGTGGCAAAACCTTTTGTTCCAAATGTGTCTGGTCAGGGGAATCAGACAATTAAAAACAACAAAAAAAAAAAAAAGCCAGGCTCTGAACGGTCAGATGTCAGAGGGGAGGAATGGTCATGGTTCAGTCTCAAACAGTAAATGAAAGCAATACCAGGGCGATTTAGAGCTACAGCAGTGGGTGAGTCAGGGATGAGCACCCGCTGCGTAGCTGCGATGTGCCTGTTTACCCCCATGGGTGATAAGAGAGGAAGAAGGGTGAGCGCGAGTGGATTCTTCCCTCACTATTGTTTTTAAAATGAAAACAATAGTGCGGGAGGTGAGCAAAGATAAGCAGAGAGGGAGAAACAGAGACAGAAAGGCAGAGACTATGTCGAGGGTCAGATGTGCCTGTGCAGCTCTGGTAGCGGGGAGGAGGACAGGGCCGGTCGCGGTTCAATTCCTCGGCTCTTCATGAAAGACAGCAGCTGGTCAGGGATCTCGGCAAGGACGTCCTTAGCCAGTCGAGCCATGCTGAGGACCTGGTTGCCAGATCTGTCGATGTAGTCTCTGAATGGAACGAACTAGGAGCAGGAAAAAATAGTTCAGATATTAATACACGTTGTTTATTTAGTACGAATTACTATGCAAGTGGCATATCAGTATAGGTTACGATGAAGATCGGAAGATCTCCCTAAACATTAAAAAGCCTGCAAGAGTTCAGTGTTTTGCAAGACTGATGAAAACCACCAATATTTCACATAAACTGAAGAAATCACCAAACTGTGAAAAGATTAGTGAGTGGCTCAGAGAGCAGATACAATCAGTTAGATAAAGGCTCATTAAGGAAAGTTTCTCTCAGACAAATAAAAGGCAGCTATAAAAAGCCACCGATATTCAAGACTGCTGGTCTCTGTGGAGTACCAAAATCCTCCGGATGCCAGGTCCTCCCAGGCCCGGCAGTTGTGCAAAAGGTTTGTTTTGGTCCCAAAGCTCAGAAGGAAAAACAATGGGCTCAAGGTGTGTGTGTGTGTGTGTGTGTGTGTGTATGTGTGTGTGTGGAGGGGGGAGGGTGGGGTTACGATGGGTATAAGGTCCATAAAATAACCTCTGGAAATGTGGACTTCCTAACTGTCCATTTCATGCCATATAAAAAGTATCATTGGCTGGGAATTAAAAGACAAAGAGAACAATACATTGTGTGATGACAACCATCATACCCTGACCTCAGTTCCAGTTTCACTAGGATAGTATATAATGTGGAGAAAAGCAGCTCTGGGATACAATGCTTACAATTTCCCAGTGAAACAGATGGCAACTTCTCAAGTTTATTGCATAAGACAGTAGTTAAGAACACCTCTTAGCATTTCTAGGAAGCTGGATTTGTAGCCTTTTCATCACTGACTGCAATGTTTTCAAACTGCATTCAGCGATATCATTTTAAACAATGCATTTTATGTCATTTTTTCCAACAGAAAACTAATAAATCAGCTTATAATCTCACATTTTACCCACAGGTGATTTTACATTAATCTGAAAAAAGGTACACTGGTTGGTTTGGGGGTTAATGTAGCCATTCTTTGGGGGGCCTTGTACAAAAGACAAGTGCAGAACTTTTCTCATCATCTTAATGCTCACCAAGGTCTTTTCAGACATGAATAATGGAAACACAGCTGGATTCATCTGCCTGTTGAAGACTAACAACTTGCATTTTGTACATTTCTCATGTGATATTTGGCACCTGGTGTGGCGTGACGGGGATGGGGAAAAAATGATACCGAGTAAGACAGCGCTTTGGCTGCATCAGTGATGAATTTTAAAGCTGTTCTTGCATCTGAAGCCTTAATTAAGGACCACAGTGAGCGTGAGAGAAACCTTTGGCCTCCTCACAGCGAATCCTCTCAGACATTTTCTCATCAGTTACAGCTTTTATTAGATAATGATTTCAGCTGCATACTTTAAAGTACTTTAAAAGTAGAAAATGCAGGCAGAGGATGCTGCCATGATTAATATGGCCGTACAAATCTCTCGTTCTCTCTCTTTTCTCCCAGCTGCCAAGTGCTCACTTACTAAGTTTTCACATTCATTATACTAATTTCATGCCATTCTTTGAGCTTTGGCTTCAACCACCAATTATTTTATTTTCTTGATGAATTTATGAATATAGCGATTCTGAACAAGAAACTGGACTTCATAAGCTACTGACTCAGTTCAGGTCAGTTCAAACCTACTCATTTCGGTCAGTTCAGAGTGGGGTTAAAATACTGACATAAAAAAAGGATAAAACTGGCTCATTACTGGTGGATAAGAAGAGGTCATAGACTGTACGTGAAAGATGGACATGGTCAACGTGCCAGCATTGCATGCTGGGGACTGGACTCAATATGAACATACTTGGATGAAACCCTTGTGAGGACAACTTGTTTTGTCTGATATTCAGATAACCTCAGAGGTGGGAAGTAACCATGTAGGAACATTGTTTACTTGAGTACTTTGAGTATTTATTTTTCTAACAACTTTACTTTTCCGCCTTACATTTTAACACAAATATCTGTACTTTTTACTCCTTACATTTTCAAAACTTGCTCGTTACTTTAGGTTTAACACATTTGGGGGAAGTTTTTAGTTCCTAGCACTGCGCGCCTTCAAACGTTAAAATAATTTGAGCCTAAATGGAGAGAACAATAAAATAAAAAAAAGACAATCCTATTGGTGTATTTATCACTGGGGCTTATTGCATATAAAGGGATTCAAGAGACAAAAACTTAGAATTTAGGCATCATTTATTGCGCTGTACACAGGGAACTGAGGCCTACCAACTTTATTCAAAGGTTGCATGAAATACTCTGCATTTTGGTGCACGATAAACAGGTTAACTGATCCAAAATTCTACTTCATCACAGACAGTTGATCCAGAGGCCTCCTGTGTCTTATTGCAGTTCATGCTTATGTAGCCTTGAGCAAATGCAACTCCTCAGTAAGGTAAGGAGCTATTGGCTGTCCTAAAATTAGCTAGAAGTCGCTATGTGATGTCATCACCTAATTTGCATAATTGGTCATTTACATGTAGATGTAATCGAGGCTGTAAGAGAGAGGAATAACATCTTTGGAGAGACAAAAATTGAGGATGGTATGCACGTGTTCCTCAAGCTGGGGGTCCTCTACCAGATGCCTGGGAGTTTTAGGAATGCACTCTTCTGCACAGAGACCTCTGATGTTGTGAGGTTATAGCTCCTAATGTTCCTATTACCCCTGGGATCACTTTGGACTTTACCTTCCACATCTGCTCCAGCTGTTCCTTCAGCCCCTGGTACTTCTCTTTTTTTATCATGCTCCTTCTTCCTGATGTTGCTGTCTGCTGGGATTGCCACATCTATCACACCTGCGGTCTTCTGCTCCTTGTCAACCACCACTACGGCTGGTTGGTTGGTCAGCAGCTGCTTGTCCCACAGAACCTTAGCCCTGTTGTTCTCGGCCACCTTTGGTGATGCAGTCTGCACCTTGAGTCCTGTCAGCTGTGGCAGACTCCTGCCTCTATGGCTCTGGTGCTTAGAGCCTGTTCTTGTGCTGCCATGATCAGAGCCTCTGTGCTGTCCTTTAAGATGGCCTTTTCCAGCCACTGGTATAATTTCTTGATGTCAGCCACTTCCTCTATCTGTTGATGGTACATCCCATGCAGGGCCTTGGTCATCCATGACAATTCCTCTTCCTGTCCGTTATCACTTTCTGTCTTCAGCTGCCCAAAGCGTTCTTAGAGCAGCTCATCTCAGGGGACCATCTTGCTGACTTGTTTGTGGATGCTCTCTGTTTCATGGTGGATTGTGGCTGGTACGCTCACTAATCCTCACTCTCCTTCTCTCCATTGCTCATAGAGCCTCAGGCTGCTGGACTTTGGGTGGAGACCTCTGTGCATTGTGAGGAGTTTTTGTGCCTTGACATCAGTGGCATCCGTCTCCTCCTGTGGCCAGCTCATTATTCCAGCTGGGTATCTGATGACTGGTAGGGCATATGTATTAAAATGGCTTAGATCTTATTCCTACCATTCAGCTGGGTTCTCAGTACCTTCTGGAGGTACTTAGCTGTGGCTCACCTTTGGGCATCTTTATCATGGTTCCCATTGGCCCGTGTGATACCCAGGTACTTGTAGCTCTATGCATATCTGCTATTCTGCCTTCTAGCAGTTCCACCCCTCCAGTCCAGATCACCTTCCTTTTCTTTGGCATTCAGCACACTTTTCCAGTCTGAATGACATCCAAATGTCCTCGCCAGAGATCCTGGTGAGGTGGATCAGTGAGTCGATGTCTCACTCACTCCTGGTATACAGCTTGATGCCATGAGTACGGGAGTTGGCTGACGGTCATTCCATTCCTAACTCTATATCCATATCCACTCTTTGCAATGAGCTGACTTAGCTTCCACAGTCCCATTGAGTTCCTGATTAATTACTGCCATTATCGAAAGTTCTACTTAGGTACTGTTACTCTGTTACAGCAGTGTATGCTCATAATAAACATGGAAAAAAAATTCTAATGATGGAGTCAGTGTGCTGTTCTCTTAGCTCTGGATGACAAAGAGATGGGGCATCCTTAATTTAAATGGAGGGGAGTTAAAACGGCTTGTTTCAAACAGAGGATGGACTTCAAAGCAACCCTCTGGAGTTGCAGAGTAAAAATATGAAGCTGGAGATTGGAACAAAGGTCCTCTGCTGCTTTTAATTCAGACTCGTATTGAACGCACTCTGAAATTGTTAGAAGATATTACCTAGGAAGGTTGCCATTGCAACTTTAATGTAAAAGTCTCACACAGTATGACAACCTATCCATTTAGTACCCAAGACGGGTTGTAGTGGGGGTGGTGGGTGGGGTGGGCTTGTATTTTATTTATGAATATGATAGACTGTATCTGCAGTGAAGACAATACAAGTATGACATTAATTTAAGAAAGAAATAATGCTGCTGCAGTGAAGGCAGTACTCACATTGAATCAATAACAATGAGAAAGCATGAAATTTAAAGTGAGTGAACATTTTATCCCTGCTTAGTGTAACCATCCTGATTGAATTATTGTCATAATAAGGTTAAAGGCAATCAAATGATTACTGTGTGCATGCAAATGTGATTACTGCTGTTAGCAAAATAAACTCAAAGACAGTATAGCAATAGAAATACAGCTTTAGAACAACTGCATAAATTATTCAGCTATTAACCTTGTGAGGGGGTCATTTTTGTTTTTCATCAATGCAGTGCTTTACAGTGATAACTTAAAAATAGCTGCAGTAAAGTGTGTGTGAAGATTTGTGGATGTGTTTCACAACAAGACGTATAAAATGAAACTCTCGGCTTGACTGCAGCACTTTCATTTATGTTCCATGAAAAGCAAAAAGATTTAGGACAGATTTTGGGAGCATAAAATTGCTATTTATACAAAAAAAACCCTCCAAATTATCCTATGGCAGTCCATTACAATCAAATGGGACACAGAGCTCCTCTTCCTTAAAAGTAGCTGCCCTTGAAGGGATGCATATGAGAAACATTTTTTATTGTCACAACACAGGCCGCTAAATTTCTAGAACTGAAAAATGAGGTAGACTCTTTGCTATTTTGCACTGCTGCTTTGCACGGTGGTTCACCATCCACCAAAGTATAATAAGGACTTTTTAAATTACTTCTCTGATCTCTTGGCTGAAGTTATTCTAAGATATGACCAAGCTTTAATTGTTGGGGATTTTAATATCCACATTTGTTGCCCGTAGAAGATTTAGTGGACTCTTTTAATCTAATTCAGTCTGTGAATGGTCCCACTCAGGATCGTGGGCACACATTGGTTCTTGTTTTGTCTAACGGTTCATCTGTTCTTAATTTGGAAATCAGGGATGCAGTGTTTTCAGACCATTTGCCTATCTTAATTGATTTTGTTCCTCTCCGTCAGCCTGCTAAACTGTGTACTTCTGCTCGGCGCTGCCGTGCTCTCAAAGTGGACATTAGACACTTCATTTACACCGTGGAGGCTGCTCTACAAAAGCTGTCGTAGATTTAACACTGTCTGTGAAGCTGGATTTAAGAAATAAGTGTTTAAAGTTTTTAGTGCATGTGTAGCGCCATCTTGCGTCAGTACGGAATGTGACATCACTGGGTTCGTTCACACTAAGAAATAGAGGTACAGGAATGGACCTAAAAAGGTACTGTCATGGTTGGCTGTGGCAGGCAAGGAAGAGGACCCAAAAGGCAGGACTTATGAGGCAGAGGGCTTACAGGGAAT
>JAVDPK010003124.1:44325-54654 GCA_034780415.1 Cichlasoma orientale | reverse complement strand
GATTTAACACTGTCTGTGAAGCTGGATTTAAGAAATAAGTGTTTAAAGTTTTTAGTGCATGTGTAGCGCCATCTTGCTTCAGTACGGAATGTGACATCACTGGGTTCGTTGGTTGGTTGCTGCTAATATACTTACATTAGTTTATGTTAGCTAACTAGTGAGAAAACTGTGACCTCAGCGGAAAACAAGGAAACTAAAACTAACAAACCATCTCTCTCCCTTCAGCCCTAACGGGTCACAGAAGATGACTGCCCCTCCCTGACCCTGGTTCTTCTGGAGGTTTCTTCCTGTTAAAAGGGAGTTTTTCCTTCCCACTGTCGCCAAGTGCTTGCTCATAGTGGGACATGAATGCATTTCTTCCTCTCAGCATCTAGACTGTTGTGTTTTTGTGTTTATTGAAAGGGTCTTTACCTTACAATATAATGTGCCGTGAGGTGACTGTTGTGATTTGGCACTATATAAATAACATCGAATTGAATTGAATCTAAGAGGGTCATTTTTGTACCGCCCTTGTCTGCAGCAGTGAGTTTTATGTTAAAAAAACAAGGACATAGAGTCCACTTTCACTGTCTGTGTCTTATGCAGTAAGTGGTTCTTTGTTGTTGTCCAGCTGCAATGAAACAGCCGTAATGTTCGGGTTTGTAGAGCACTTTATAAATGAGGACTGTGTGTAGTCATGTGCACTGGTGGTTCCCTGGACCAGCAAGCTGGAGTGAGACACTGGTTAGGTTGGGGGTAGCACAAGGCTCCATTCTTGGACCTCTTTTCTCTTTGTACCTGCTGCCATTTGGCACAAATGTCCTGAAACATATTTCCATATTTTCCACTGAAACACACAGGAGCACGCTCTGTCCAGCCTCTCCTCGACTGTCTCAATGACATCGGGGGCTGGATGGCACAAAGTTTTATGAATTTTAATGAGAACAAGACAGAAATTATGTTGTTTAGACCCAGTGACACCAGCAGACCTTTCCTCTCTGACCCCATACGAAAAATCCAGTAACACAAATTTAGGTGTGACAACTCAGAGACTGAGTAAAATCCTGCTTTTTGCTGCCGCTCAATTTTTATCCCGTGCAAGCAAGCGAGAGCCTATCACTCCAATTTTAGCTTTCCTTCATTTTAAAATCCTTTTGTTTTCAAGTCTCTTAATGGCCCGTTTTATCTGTCTGAACTGCTGCACCCACCCGTCCCCTCTCCTTCTCTCAGGTCAGCACACCAGATGCTTTTACACGTTCCAAAGATGCACCGCAAACTCACTCAGAGGTGATACAGCTTTGGTAGTTGTGTCTCCAACACTGTGGAATGATTTGTCGTTGCATGTCAGACAGGCTCTTTCACTTGCTGTTTTTAAATCTTGCTTAAAAACACACTTTTACTTCCTGGCCTTCGACCCAGTGTGAGGTGTCGACTGATTTTAAGTTAATTTTTTGTATTCCTTTATTGTTTAACTTTGACGGCTCTTTTGTGTTTCTGTATCTTTTACCCTCTGGCCTTTGTTTGTCTTTTATGTTTGGTGTTATTGTACAGCGCTTAGGTCAGCCCTGTTGTAAAATAAAGTGGTATGGCATTTCTATAACAGTCTGTGATTAATTTAATTTAGTTTAATTGGTCTCCAGCAGTTGGAAGCTACTGTGACATTTTACATTTGTAAAATAGAACTGAAATTGGACATGCTGGGCCACCTCTTGATCACGCTAATTAAGACTCATGACAAACTTAGTCCTGTTTTTAAATATATAAAAGAATGAATAAATAAAACTGCTTACAGAGAATAATCTTCCTGTTTTATTTCAGTTGTTTTAGAGTCCACGATTTATCTCACGGTTTCTTCTGTAGGTTTTATAGTTTTTCTTTTGCTGAAGTATTATCGTTCTGATTCGTTCCTTTTGTGAAACATATTGTTGGTGTGGGGCCCTGTATGGGTTATATAATATACCACAGGTGTTGGTAGATTGCCATCCATGGCTGGTATTTATTTTAGACTTCAAATATTACTTTCCTTGAAGGCACAGTACATTGGTTTTACATGGTAATGCTTGGGTCGCATATCTATACTGGCAACTGCACAGCTGAGAAACATCAGTGTAACCAGCCATCAGAGTCATGAAGCTTTTCTCTCCTCCTTTATAAACTTAAAAGACAGTTATTGTCTCTTTGCTGGCTGAAACAAGTGCAGGGTGTTTATTTTAGGCCATAAAGTGTGACATTAATGTTGAAATTAATACTAAATGATCCGGTACAATAAACAGCCACTGCAACTTTGTTAAAGTGAAGTAATATTTAGTATTTTTTAAATATTAACACCATACATTTAACTCTGTAAGTGCTCATTTATCAGACTACCCTCTGCTGCCTGCCTAGCCTTTTCCACTGATATCAAAAAAATCAATAGTACCTTGTTATCAGGGGCAGTTGTATTTGCTTCCCATTTATGTTCTCATATCTTAAAAGGCTCTCTAAAATAACTGTTTACTGTTGCCAGATCATTCTCTCACGGGGTCACTGCTCTCTCTTTTTGAGTTTGGAAATGATACTGCAGGAAGTTTGTTTGCTGGGACATGCACTTAGGAAATGCTTTTTGCATCTCTTTGGCAACTTTTTTGCAGAAATAAATCAAATATTCTTAAAAAAAACCAACTGTATGTATATTATATTAAAAGCTGATGAAGGACTCATTAAAGGTAGACAGCGGAATTATTAGTTTATGCTGAAAAAACGCTGCAAGACACAATCTAAGAGGAAGAAAAATGTTGAAAAGAAAACCAGAGCTCTCTGTTGTGCCATGATGCTACAAAAAGGCTCTCCAGCTTCCGCATAGTTTGCACGCTACGCCTAACAAAACTGTAGCCTGTGTTTAGATCATCTTGCATGTGGCAAATAATTTTTCTTAATTAGTAGTCTAGTCATAAAAACTCTTTATAAACTCTTTATATAAATCTTTGTAAGGGGTCTGTATTTTCACATCAAGTTATTTCACATAAGAATCGTGACATTTACCTTTTTCCAATTCTAAATGAATCCAAGGCTTAAAGAATTCAGGTGTTGCATGTTCCGATAACAACACAACGACTATATGTTGCAGAGCCAGAAATACACCACAACAACTTACACGAGGTTCCCAGGAAGGAAAAAATAAACCTGCTTTAAATGTTGAAATAGACCCTGAGAATGACTGCGATATGTTCTTGTTACTTGAGTTAGCTTAAGATTACCCATAGTTATACTGATATTACCATGCAAAAATCATGAGCCTCCCCTCATTTCTTAATTGCATGACTTTCAGTTACTGTTCATCTGCTGTAGGTAGGGTTTTAAAGCCTGCCACTTCTTCATTTGTCCTCTAAATGTCTACTTATGCTCTGCTTGTCTAGTTATCTAAAGTCTTTTGAGGACACACTGCACTCTGTGCAAAAATATTGCCAAGTTTTTGGCTGATAGCTCTTTGGGAATCACCTTGTTGGTGCAAAAGTACTATTTTATGCAAACTGTGCGATCTTTGGCATTTCTCATAGATTCAACTAAAGAAATGGAAACAAGTTATATGTTTTTTGCATAGATGGCAAGAAAGATGGATGTCGCTTCCTGGTCAGAAAAATGAAGCCAATGCGGAAATGCTCTAAACCTGCATTCTGTCTGAAAACCACCAGATGGCAATAGCCGTGGTTGCAAAAAGACTTCCAGTCCTAAAGAAGTCTATGGAGAAAACAGTTTGCTGTTAAGTTTCTTAGTTATCCACTTATTTTGGGTGATACTGAATAAAAACTTCAGGGCTTCAAAACAGAGGTCTGCAGAGTAATGTAGCTGCAGCATTGGCCACTGATGTTATTGGAACCATGCCTCAACTTGGCAGCCGTACTGTTCAGATGCAGCCACACCTCCTAATGCATGTATGTCTGTGGAGGTAAAGGTCTAGAACTCTGTAACTGTGCCTAAATTCTCAAAGGATTTTCAAGCGGCTTTGCGTATCACAAATGTTAGAACTGTACTTACAGGAGCTCATTCAGCCTGAATTCAAAATCTCTTCAACACACTGCTGCAGTGCATGAGTGTCTAACTCTTTCCATTGTTCCATTTTGAACAATGTTATGGTGCTCTTTATTCTTTCGCAGTACAAAAGTGAAGTTTAATATGCCACAACACAACCACACATACGGTTATATCACCAATTGATAAATGTCATTTTGACATCTTTTTGAAGCGTGACATTAATTAAAATGTTCATTTGTTTCTTTACCTGACATTTCTTTTATTTTAGCCATTTAACATTCTTGTTCTACTTTTTCTTCTTTCAGCTGCTCCCTTTAGGTGTCACCACAGTGCATCATCTCCATCACCCTATCCCTAGCATCCTCCTCTGTCACATCAACCCTCTGCATGTCCTTCTTCACTACATGCATGAATCTTCTCTGTGGTCCTTTCCTTCTGCCTGGCAGCTCCAGATTCAACATCTTTGGTCAAATATATCCGCTGTCCCTCCTCTGCACATGTCCCAACATCTCAGCCTTGCTCCACCTCCTGGTTTTTTTTTAGTGCTGCTGTCTCCAAACTATACATCATAGCAGGTCTCACTACCATCTTGTAAACCTTCACTTTTGCTGCTGGTGTCACAAATCACCCGTTGCTTTGGATGGTTGGCCCCAGGTATTTAAACTCATCCACCTTCACTACCTCTGCTCCTTGCATTTTCACCTTTCCACCGGTCTCCCTCTCATTCACACACATTCATTCTGCCTGGCTTCTACTGACTTTCATTCCTCTTCTCTCCAGAGCATCATAGTCCACAGAGACCCCTGCCTCCTCATCTGTCAGCTGCAAACAAGAAGAGGCTGATCCCACCTCCACCTTGAACTCATCTGTCACTCCTACTGCATACCTCACTACTGTTTCACTGTCCTCATACATGTCTTGCACCACCCTCACATACTTCTCCATCAACACTCTTAAAGCAAACAGCACATCTGTAGTGCTCTTTCTTGGCATGGAGCCATACGGCTGCTCGCTTCTTAACCTCACTTCAGCAACTCTTTTTATCAGCTCTGCACATCATACATCACCCTTCTTCTCCATTCCTCAGGCATCCACTCGCTCTCCAAATTTATGTTAAACAGTCTGGTCAAAAAGCCCTCAGACATCTCCATACCTCCACGGGTATGTCACCTGGACCAACAACCTTTCCAGGCTTCATCCTCTTCATAGCTGCCCTCACTTCCTCCTTACTTCCTGATTCATTAACTGACCTCCATCTGTGCTCCTCTCTCTCATTTTTTTTTCATTCATGCTCTTTAAAGTACTCCTATCTTCTCAACACACTCTCTTCACTTGTTAGCACATTTCCATCTATATCCTTAACTTCTCCTAACTTTTCCTTTGTCACCTCTCTCTTTGCTGTATATCTTGCCTCTCAGTACTCCAGTAACTTCTTCCTTTAGATACTTTCCTGTACTTCCTCATTCCACCACCAAGTCTCCTGGTCCTCTTTTACTCTGTTCAGAGGTTGCACCAAACACCTTCTTGGCAGTTTCCCTCAGCACTGCAGCTTTACTTTCTCAGTCATTAGAAATTGCACAATTTTTCTTTTGGTAGACATTGAAAATGGGTCCAACAGACAGCACACAAAAGTTAGGCAGCTTTGTAGCAGTAAAATACAGTTTAACAACTTACCTGTGGAGCACTATTCCACATTTCATTCACTGGAACTTTAAAAAAAACCCAACAGAAACAAAGAAGTCTGGTACTTAAATAGGAACGGGTCAGAAGCCACAGTAAGATAACACAAGCCTAGATACAGCTTCTATATGCACAGTCAGCCACTTATAATTACTGCTCCCAGCCGGCTGTCAGCCAGTTCCCAGCCGCTGGGCGTCCCCCCTCCTTCTCTGAGGGCGTATCTACTTTCCACTATAAACACGCCCCTTTGACTCAGCTGCAGAGTGTCACCAAGAGATGCTTTCTTCAGAAAAACTTTGACTTGAAAAGTTTAAAATAATTTTAATCTTTTTCATAATTAAACAGTATCATAAAAAATATAAAAATCAAAGTTAAGTTTTAAAAATGTAAAATAGATGGATGAAGCTTTATAGTTTGACCATTCAGACATTTTGCACCGGAGATCACCAAAACTATTCCCAGCAAACATTTCTTTATTCATTTCAACTTAATCTAATAAATAGCATAGAAAATTTAATAAAGAAAAAATATTTTTGCACACAAACTTCCTCATATTACAGATCTAAATGCAGATGTGCAGGTTACGTATGATACTGGGAGAACTTTGCTGAGATGTTACTTGTTCAGACCTACATTTTCTTTCTTTCAGGTTACATTTTAATATTTTGATTTATGCTATAAATATCTTTAAAGTTTAATAATGTGCAAAAGTCTTGATCATTTATTTATATTTTGTATTGCAGAAGCAAACAGGATTTTTAGCAGTAATCTAAAAATCAGACTTATCTTCTGTGATTAATTAAAAGACAAAACACAAAAATGACATTCACTGAGAAAGTTCTACAGACAATTCTGAGAAAGATTCTGAGAAAGGCTCTGATTTCACACCTGATAATCAAGAGTTTCACTGAGATGCAAATGATGCGCGGCAGCTGAACAACAAGCACTAAAGAAAAGCAAAAATCTCTCATTTTAACGCCGACCTACAGTTTGGGAAAATACAAACAGGAGGACTGTTTTTATGGCGGTGTTCTGTAAATACATCCTGTCAACGATTCCTCCAAAGAGGACCGTGCACTGAGTTAAAATCACACCCTGAACATGGAGAGGGACGTTTGTGATGGGGGTTGAAAATCGCGGTCTGTGGGGGCTGGGAGAGCGCAGGCCGGGGTTGAATGCTAATGCCGTGCAAGCTCTCCTACCTGTCAGCAGATGCAGTTTTTGCACCTATAAATAAATAAATAACTACTCGGTTGGACACTTTTTTTGCAGGACATATATTTGTTGTTGCATATGGAGTGTCCCTTTCACAGCAGAGCAGAGTATTAAAATGAATCACACAAAGGTGATATGCTAAGATCAGCGACAGGCAATGTGGTGCACTGAGTAATGCCGAAAGTAAGCATGCATGACTGTGGTAGTTTTTGTAGTAGTCCCTGTAGTCGTAAGCACAGGGCCAAAACTTTGGGCCCTCTCCTACAGTAGCTTTTCACTGAGTTGTCACCCTAAATGTTTAGAACAGAGCACCACACATTTCTGGCATATTTCTTTAGAACAGAATACACACACACACACACACACACACACACACACACACACACACACACACACACACACACACACACACACACGGTATTGTTGTGCAATCCCAGTGCTCTCTGTCGGACTCTGCGCTTCCATTCTCACTGCTCCCCCTGGTGGATACACTGGACATTAACACCAGTTTTTCTAAACGCTGCTGAGGGGCGTTACCACTCGAGATCGCATTGCCCACGTCACAAACGGAGGATCTCATTATGGTGAAGGACCAGCCAAGGATCTGCCATTGTCCCGTCAAGCACCAGCCAGTCATTTAAAATGCCTGTATCTGTATATATATCACTCAAAACTACCACACAGACTTGGCAGCATGGATAAATGTGCACAACTTTATACGTTAGAGTCCATTTCTGACAGTGTTTGGCATTAATATGAAATTGCAGAGTAGCATTGGGCCAGATGAGCACAAGAAATACATTTTAAATGCATACACATACACAAGAACCTAAAATATCTGCAGCAGACTGGCGACTTATCAGAACATACATAAGCTTTTGCTCTATGATAATGATATGGGTGTTATATAAAATACTCCTCTGCCAAGGCAAAAAACTTAAAGAAGCAATTCAAATTTTTTATGTTTCCAAGTCCCTTGATGGTGAATGTAAATGTAGTTATTTCACAGTTAAAAACTGTTTAAAATAATTCATTATAAATAATAATTTAAACCAATCATTAGTAATATTATAAGGATAATTGATGCTTATGTCATCAGTTTGTGCAATAAAGAAATATTTTATGAATTCTATATAGTAGTATGAGTGGCACTATAGCTGATGAGAATCGGTAACAATTACAGTCTGATGACATTAGCAGATATAGTATTTTTAATCTATAATGCGTCTGTTAATGGATACCAAATGTTGCTTTTAATAAAGGTTTTTGCGATGACTGATAAGTGAGATCAAGTACTGCCTTTTTTTTTTTCAGAGCTGCCGTATTGTCAGAAATGAGCAAAAGGCATGGATGAGCAATTTCAGCATCACATTATATTGTATACTTGAGTAATAAATATGTATACTGTATACTGTATGAGGAAGTCCCCAGCGAGTGTCTGTGTATGTGTTATAAATGCAAGCCACCCTCTTCCGGAGGATATAAACCCCATGCTGATGTTATTGACAGAAACACGCTCAAGTCTAACAGAATTTTGAGGAGTACCTGAACAATGTCTCTCTCAGCAAGACGTCCTCTTGAGGATACTCTCACCTCATCTCCATCCAGCTCCTCCATAGCTGAAAGGAGAGAAAGAGACAGAGGGTACATGACTCAACGACAGAACCACAGGGGGAGAATATAAAGAAGGCACAAGATGTTCTTTTGTATTTTCATTGTATAATTGCTGAGGCAGAACAAAGCACGAGGGCTAAGAACGGGCACTCAGCAGAGAACCGAGGAATGTTTTATGCAGCAAAACTTTAATTCCTCAAGCAAAATTATGGAAATGAAAATAACAACGGAGAGTAATTCCGGCCACTCGTGAACGGGACCAAGGAGCTTAAGAACACTGAGGAGTGTTGAGACAGCCAGTTTAATTATGACCAAATTCAGAAGGAAACTATGCCTGGTTGGAGATGTTCCCCTCAAAGGTCTTCATGAAAAACACCTGCACAACATTTTACATCTTGCATCTGACCAAGACACAAAAAAGTAATGAAAGTAATGCACAGCTCGAGGCAGTAAAAAACATTTGCACTGAATCAGAAAGTATTTAGAGGGCAAATGATGAAAAGCCCTGATATCGAATCTGTTTTTAAAAAGTTTCCAAAGGAAGTTGTGCCAGCATCAGAGACATTACCTCACTGTCTGTTGGACGCCCTTTTTAAATATCCCCTGGGTGTCACTGTTAGACTTTCTAGCAAGAGGAAACTTGTGCTCAAATTATTCAATTCAGTTCAGTTTTATTTATATAAAAATAAATTGTCTAAAGGTACCAATATTAGAGAGAACTCCAATTATCAGATGATCCTCTCTGAGCAGCACTTGGTGGGAATGTAGAATTCTCTTTTAAACAGGAAGAGACCTCCAGCAGAATTGGGCCATCTGCTGCACCAGTTTGTGGGTGAGGGGATGCAAAGAGAAACAAAAACAATGACGAGAGCAGATGAAAGTTAATGGCATGCAATAAAAACACACGGGGAGCGAAAAGAGGGGAGTGGAGGAGAAATGGTCAGTTTATTATGTGTCTCCCAGCAGCCTGAAGCCATAGCAGCATAATTAGGGGACGGCTCAGGGTCTTCTGATTCAGCCCAAACTATAATCTTTATCAAAAAGCTCCTGAATCTTCTGGAATCCAAACTGGAAGCTGCTGGGGCTTGCTATTCTAGTTTGGGAAACTCTTGGAAGCACATTTACCCGGCGCTCTAAGAGCAAAATACTCTGTAGGGCTAATATGATCGGGACTTCAAGATATGATCATCCTGGAATTTTCATGCGAGAATCTTCATTAAATGTTATCAACAAATAAAATCTCACTTTTGAGAGGAGTAAAAAACTAAGCTGACCCCTCATTCTGGAGAACAATTTGTAATCTACTGAGATAACTGCCGAAGGCATCAAAATAATTGGTGGAGGTCTTATTTGTGACAGCCTAAAAAATAAAGTTCACCATGCAACACACAGTGAGGCCGATGCATTAATGACATACGGGTAAACATAGTGGAAACATCAAAACAACACCGTGTTCAGAGCACACAGCAAATAGCACACACACACACACTCTGAGGCACTGTTAAGCCAGTTTGACCTTGTGACCTCCCGACACGCCTGAGCGCTTTCACTACCAGCGTTCGAGCCCTTAATCAAAATGATGGGCCATCCAACACAATGAGGAGACTTTAAGCTGTCCAAGTAACACACTCGCACACAAACAGTTCCCAGTGAAAAGTCCGTCACTGATCTGTGGGCCGTAAGCTGCTTGCACACTCAAGCCCACTGACTTTCCTCGGCTCCTCTCTCAGGAGGGGGCGCCGAGAACCGCTGTACATTCAATTCAATTCAATTCAATTCAACTTTATTTGTATAGCGCCAATTCACAACAAACAGTCGCCTCAAGGCGCT
>JAVDPK010003123.1:499293-521594 GCA_034780415.1 Cichlasoma orientale | reverse complement strand
TTTGCTTCCAAGGATCCAGACTGTTTCCAGTTTTGTTTTTTAACAAAATAGAAAGACGTGATGGGTGGCTGAAGACTTTTACACAGTACTGTGTATATATCTTGTTGCAGTTGTTTGATGCTGCTTAACTTCTGTCATTTGACATCAACAGTAAATTCTTCTAAATGTTCTCAGGTCCCTCCAATGCAGCAGCCAATGGTTGGTGTGGGTTCTCTCCAGCCTCCTGTCTTTCCTGGGCACATAGGCATGCCTCCACCTTCCTTCCCTCCAGGTGTCCCCCCTCCTCCTTTCATCAGACCTGGCTTTAACCCAATGCAAATGCCTCCAGGTAACAGTTTCCACTCTTTCATCATGCTTTTTTCCACTTTCTTTTTTTCACTTTCTTTTTTTCTTACACAGTGTCTGTTCTAATTTTTTTTTCTCAGTAGTGTACATAGAAATAAGAAAATAAAGTAAGGTCAATTTTATGTCCATGATTATTTGATAATGTTGGCAACTGTAGAATGAGATGTGTAATGATGACAGGTAATCCATTTATTGGGTAGTTTGGAAAGTCTTCGAAAACAAAATTATTGCGACTGAAAAGAAGTCATGCAGCACTTCACAAGGCCTTAAATTTTTATCTTCCCATCATGTTGTCACCATGATCTCATAAAAATGGTCAATAATAAAGATGCAAAGACTGAAACAGAACAAAGTCCAGGTGTCTTGTACTTTAATATTTACTAGGGATAGTTGGTGGGTGGTTGCTTTGTTATTACTACCTCTTCATATTCTCATTTATCAGAAATCTGCTCATTTAGCATGCATACATGTTATGAGTGTGATTTTGGCAGTTTGGTTTTGCTGTTTCACTTCAACAAGCTCCACATTTTCAGAGTCCATCCGTCATTTAGTCCAAGTTATTTTTTAAATTCAGTTGAACAGGTGTAAAACCACCCTTTTACCCCTTTCCTCCAGGTTTTCCTCTCCCAGGCTCTATGCCCCTTGGCCCCCCTCCTCCTTCCAAAAGTGGAGTTGAGGACCCCCCTCTAGATCCAGCAGGTTTGGGCAACCGGAAGAATGAGGAGGCCCTTGAGGGTCCCAACATCTTTAATAACCAGATGGGATCTATGGGTCAGTCTGTCCTTCTCTCCTAATTTTTCACCAGACAAAGTGATGTTTCCCTTCTACCCGACCTTCTGTAACAAGGCTGTTAACTTGAGTTTGATCGTTAAAACCAGGGGACTCTCATCACTGAATTTTTCTGATGAGGATTTTTTTTCTTGCTAAATAAATAGTAGCAAACATTTTGTAGTTAGTGTTTGTTTAAATACAATTTTGGGGAGTTATGAAAATTGCAATTAAATTAATGCTGTACTTTTTTTCTCCTTTTAGTTAACCAGGTAGGTTTGCCTCCCGGTGCTCCTCCAGGTGGACCTCTTGGAGCTCCTCCAGGCGGACCCCTAGGTGCTCCTCCAGGTGGACCTCTAGGTGTTCCTCCAGGCGGACCTCCGGGTGCTCCTCCAAGTGGACCCCCAGGTGGCCCCCCAGGTGGCCATCCTGGCAGCATCCCACCCCCCTCAGGCGGTCTCCTAGGGGCACGGCCTGGCTTGATCCCCCTTCAGCGTCCTCCTGTTCCCCCACCGACACACATGCAACGTTTCCCACCACCCCATGGCCCTAGGCCACCTCACCCTGGCATGCCCCCTATGCCCCCACAAATGATTCCCAGGGGGCCACACCCACAAATGATGCAGCACCACGAGCCTCCTCCACCTAAAGGAGGCTTTGGGATGCCCCCTCTTCACAATTTAAGGGCTCCTTTCCCTCATGGGCATGGCCCACCTCCTCAGGGTCCTCCTCCTTTTATCAGACCAGGTGGTCCTCGGGGCCTCGAGGGGCCAGAAGAAATGGATAGCAGACCATTCAGGGGAGACAGGCCTGGATTCAGAGACAGAGAGATAGAGAGGGACAGAGACTGGGATCGAGACAGGGATAGAGAGAGAGACAGAGGTTTTGGAGGTGGCAGGCGCCCATTTGGTGATGGAGGGAGAGGAGGTGGTGGTGATAAAATGGATGGGAGAGAGAGGCTTGGAGGCTGGCAGGAAGATGGAGGTGATCACCATAGTGGAGGATGGGAAAGAGACAGAGACCGAGATCGAGACCGAGATCGAGACCGTGATCGAGACCGTGATCGAGAACGGGATCGTGATAGAGACCGAGACAGGCGGGACTGGAGGGAGAGGCGAAGCAGCCTCGATAGCGACAGGGAACGTGGGAGGGGCGATGATGGAGAGAGGGAGCGGGCGAGGGGGGAGGGAACAGAAAGAGGAAGAGGAGAAGGAGGAAGTCGCGAGAGAGGCAGAGGAGCTGAAGCAAAAGGAGACAGGCCAAGGCGGTCAGAACGGCGTGAGAGGACCACACGTTGGGACAAGGATGACCGTTTAGCCGAACTGGAAAATATGGACAGATTTCGGACCTCTAACAGTACGGAGCAGCCTTGTGTGACCCCTGTGGTTACCAAGGAAACTAGTAAGGAACCAGGTGTGGAAGCTTCTGAAAAGAAGCCAGAATCAGAACTTATAGCTCCGCCCCCAGAGGGAACTGCTTCTACAGGAGATGCGATGCCCTCTAAGCCGGCTCAAAGTGAGCCCACAGAAACAAAAGAGGAAGCAGCATCATAGACTGCTGTGAACCACTGATGGATAAAAATGTGTCTCTGCCTTGATAGTCGGTCTCAGCTCTTGGCAGATTAATTCAAACTAATCACAGTTTGTTCGTCATTAATTTACAGTTTCTGGGCAGTAATTTCTTAAAAAAACAAAAAGATCTCCCACAAATGTTGTTAGACTTATGAAAATTGATGATTTCAGGCTTTATATGTCAGAATTAGGCCTGTGTTTCAAAACAAGTGAAAATCATTTTGGAAAAATGGCTGTAGTTTTTCTCCTTCCTGTAAGTTGTAAGAACAGACAGTGTTTGCATGCTCACTTAGCTCTATTTCTTTGTTTTTGCTGTAGTTGGCTCGCCAACAAAGGAAACGACTGATTTGTACGACATTTCTATTTACTTCATGCCCTTATTTACAGGACGAAAGGATCTTCTCAAAGATGTAGATGTATTGTTTTAGATAATTGTTTTTAAATTTGCCAAACTCATAATGTCAAACACTGAATAACCTTTCAAGCAACTTCATTATAACTAGGTTTTTTGTTTATCTTGTTTGTTTTTTTGTTGTGTGTGTCTTGTAAATCCTCATTGCATTTTCACAGCCAGAGAGGCACAAGTTCGAAAGGGATTGTTGTGGCCTTAAAATCAAATCTAATTACTTGCAGGGCTTGCAATCAATTTTTTTTAACTGGGAAATACAAACTTCTGGATGTTTAGATAACTCTTAAAGTTAGACGTGGAACCTTTGGACTTTGTCCCCACGTTCTGCCCCTTGAATCACAGGGAATAAAAACAATCTTCATTCTTAGTGCAATAACTGATGAATTAGTGACACATATAGTATCCTTAAAAAAATCACTCTATACCATTTTTTTCTACATAAGTTTTAAAGATATGCTAGTACAGGGTCGCTTTGAAAACTTAGGACTCCTTAGAATCTAACTTTATTCTCACAACTTTGATCCTAACTTATTAGTTCTCAGAATATTTTAATTTGCAGTTTAGATGTAATTATATGACGCAAACCTGTATAGTTGGTCATAACCCAGATCCTAAACTATAACAGAGGCAGTATAAATCTAAAATAATCACTATGAAGTAGATTAAGCTTGATATTGGCATGTGGTCAATAACAAGCCGGAGGCAGGCTTTTTTTTTTAGAAGTTGGCATGATCTAAACATTCAGAAATTGTCTTGTTAAAATAAAGATCCTTTGCAAAGAAATTACTTTGTCACATTGAGTAACAGATAAATCAAAAATAGGAACAAAGAAGAAGCTACTGGTGAAGAATTATGTTTGCAGCGTAAAGGTGTGCAAGAAAAATGTCACTGAACCTTTCCCCCCTCTGGTTTAAAAAACCTTTACCTATGTATGTATGAATGTGTGTGTTTTTGTTCTTTTCCCCCTTAGCTAAAGAAAGAGAGGAGCTTCTTCAGAATCAACAGAAAAATCTTGTGTTATTTTATTATTCAGAATGTGCAAATATTCACGTCCTAGCTTGGATTATCGAACATTTTGTATAACCCTGTGAGGACTAAGTCATCTTCTATGATCAGATGTAACCATAACTCCTAACACTATGTTTTGCAGGAAAATGTCATGGCATTTTTGGGGGGAACAAATGTAAATAGCTTTAGATGTGTGTCAGTATGTTTTGTTTTGTTTTTTCTCCCCGATTGCTGAGACACGGGGAGAACAATTTTCGCAAACCAAAAATCTGATAACATAGGGTTAGGGGTCAGGGTCAGGGTTTCTTGCACTCCTCACAAGGATAGATACAAGTTTCTGTGTTCGTGGTTGTTTGTCCCTTAGTAGAAGTACATTTTTGGATTGCACAAGAGTCATATTGTCTTTTGGAAGCATTTTTCCATCTGTCTCGTCCATCAGTCAAAGTCATAAATTAGTTTTGGCTACATGGAAATACAGAATGAAATCTTGTGGCTATTTGTTTTTGCTCTTTGATAAAACACAGCTCACTAACTTGGTCTCTGTTTCACTGAAGACGTACTGTATCTGATATTGTTAAAATCTCAAGCCCAGATTCAGCAAGTGCAACACTTGTTCCTGAATAATTTCACACTGAGACGACGAGGGTAAAACTAACACGATGAGATGAAGAACTTTGCTTGGGACACTGCTGTAAATATGCTTGTATCACTGACGAGAGTCGCGGTAATTTCTGTTAATAATCTGTGATTTCTTTATCTGAGAGAAATGTGTTGACTTGGAAGGAACAACAGAGGCCCTTTGCTTTAACATTTTTAACTCCTAGTGGTTTGAAAATTGACAGATGTTTCTATGATTTGTTAAAAAAAAACAAAAGACATGGACATAAAATCTTCAATATTTCAACCATAGGATATTGTTTTTAATAAACTATTTTTGTACCAAATTATTTTTGTGTTCAACATTTTTGCTCAACCCACGTTTACCTGTTAACACCATCAGAAGTAGGATATCCACAGACATGCACTAAGTCTGAGTTTACTGTCATTTTAAATTGTCAATCATTGCTTTCATGGGAAATGATTAAGAAAAAGTAAGATGTCTTTTTTTTTTTTCCACCAAAATGCAGTAGCTGTGTGTGAAATACACACCATAGTACACCATTGATTCAGTAGCTTGTAGAACCACATTAAGAAGTAGTAACTTGAACAATTGTTTTCTGTTTGACTTTATCAGTCTCACATCTTTGTAGAGGAATTCTTTCTTTCTCTTTTTTGGAAGTACCTTGAGATTAACGTCTCTTTCAAGGGAGATGTGGCCAAGAAGGCATACCATTACAATGTTACAAGTTAAAATTAAATAGAAAATCAAACACATTAACAGAATAAACCAAGTAGAGGCAATATTGTACAGGGTCCAGCTTATGAATAGCAATTACACTCTTCAGTTCCAGAAATCTTTAGGAGAGCTCTGAACGCTCCCAGAGAGAGAGAAGCACACAGCATTTCAGTCAGTTTAAGGTCTGGACTTTGGGCCATTGCAGCACCTTGATTCTTTTCTTTTCAGCCATTCTGTTGTATATTTGCTGCTGTGCTTGAGATTGTCCTGTTACATGACCCAATTTTGGCCCAGCTTTAGGGACAGATGCCCTCACATTTGACTCTAGAATACTTTGGCATACACAGGAGTTGATGGTCAGTATCTCAGTATCTGCACGGTGCCTGTCTGCAAAACAAGCCCAGATCATGCTATGCAGTTGTTTGGTGTTTGGAAATGGCCTTATAACCCTTTCCAGCTTGATGGATATTGCGGATGTCTTTCCTCCTTGTCATTGTGTTAACTCACACCTGAATACTCCAGACCTTTGATCACACTTGCTGCATTAAGTGCATTGGATTATCAGCACCTAGCTGTTTCTTTCCCTCTTTACTCCTATGGAAGTGCTTCCACATTTAGATTTTGTTTTTGTTAAATAAATAATGACAAAGTGTATTACGTTATATTATGCCGTTCATCTGAGGTTGCATTTACATAAGTTAAAATTATTTTCCCATGATGTCCTGATGCATAGAAAGTGACCAGGGGCTGACAGAATATTTATTTTTACCACGACTGTAGGTCTCAACAACAAACACAAGGGAAAGTAACAACTAGGTTTGCATCATAGATATTCCTTAAAGACTATTTTTAAAATTTGTTTTGTAATCTTGCTCATCTGATCACCATACCGTGTAGCCCTGCTGGCTAGATTAGTTTACTGTAACATTAGTCTGAGGACTATTGGGCGCTAATAACTGATCCGACCCCATGTAGCATTTACGCAGATATTGGTTAAAGCACTGCTTATGCAAGAACATCTGACTTTATGATAAAAACACGTGTAGTCTCACCCACACCACCACTACGAGCATTTCGCTAATCCACTGACAATATGATACAAATACTAGGAAATGCCAGGCTATTGACTGGTACTCACATAGATACAAATGGCAGCACCACATTTTAGAATTTTAGGAACTTTGTAATATGTACTTATGAAGCAATATTTCTGTATTTATTATTTAAAATGTTGAGATGTTATCCGTCTGCCCGATAAGCAGTTTTTTTTTTTTTAGCAGTAACCAATCCAAGCGAGCCTTTCTTATTTTAGTTGATTCTGATTGGTTGAACGTAGTATACATCCGCCCATTATTTACGTGATATACGTAATGGCTTGTCAGAAGTGACACTTCGCGTTCGTACGTTGGGTAGCTCATCCGAAACTTCTGCGAAGATGGTGCTTAAAGCGGTCTGTGTTTTGAAAGGAGCTGGCGAGACCAGCGGGACAGTTTATTTTGAGCAGGAGGTAAGGCGGGCTGCTTTCTGTTCAGATGAAAAATTACGTATTTATTCGTTTAAAAGCGAAACACTCGGAAGAGTTAATGCATTGACGCGCATCCTCTTGGGACCGCTAATCGTAGCGGTAGCTTGCTGTTAGCTTGGTAGCTAGGTACATGTTAGCTTTGAATGACATCTCGTCCACATTTGCGTATTTTTTTTTTTTCAAACAGACTGGTCTCTTATTCAGTGCCGGCTCGTTGCAGATGAACCTTAGCTTACTCTTCGGATACAGTCAGAGACTGCTGCTTGGCACTTCAAAGTAGGCTTCTCCTGTATACCACTAATTTAATACACTGTAATCAATGGCTTGTCATTAAAGCCATAACCTTTGACCACTAAAGGCCTGTGGTATCTTAATGGTTAACGGCGTGTTTTTTTTTTTCTTTTTTTTTTTTAAGACCCGCCCAGGATTTGTTTGTATTAGCCAGACGCCTGTTGCATAAGTTCAGCGTTTGCAGAAGCAGTAATATCGACTGTAAAGATGTGTTTTCCTCAATCAGCCGGGCTATTCTGTATGTAGCTGTTTTGCTGGAGCTCTGTAACAGCCGGCAAAAGGTAGCCTTCAAAACAAGAGCACTTGTACAAGAGCAAACGGAAATTTACTCAGTTTTTGCTGAGTCATTACCTGTCCTCCGTCTCGTTGCCTTTAATTTATTTGGCCTTGCTGATAAGGGTAAAGTTCACTGTGCAACCGTCAAAGACACATGGTTCAGACTGTCCCCTTCATGTCAAATCAAAATTCGTGTGTAAGTTTTACAATAGAGATTTTTAAAAATGTAGGTAACTTCAAGTATTATTGTAACCAGTAATTTTAAGGTTTAAATGTGGTTTAATTGAAGATTCCCTGCTTGTAGATGTAATGATCGAGCACCTGACCCTTTCCCTAGAAAATGCACAATCCTGCAGCGATAACTCCCAGAAGACATGATACTGCAGTTTAAACTGACATTACCATCTATTAAAAAGCAAATGCATTGTACAATCCTGCTCTTGCATTTCAGTTTAATAAGGTCTTTTAGGTTTATATTTGAGAATTAGAATGTGTTTGTATTAGGTCTGACAGATTTGTCAACTTATAGGCACCAACTCCTACAGCCCTGGTTGTTTTTTTCCCCCCTCCCATTATGTTTATTTAAAAAAAAAACATGGGTGTGGGTGCTATTGAATGGAAGTAATCCTTATTCAAGCTTCCAGCCCTTGTAGCTGCCTGGCTTTGAGAGCTCCTTTTGTATTTGTGATGTTTTTGATCTTCTAGAATGACTCAGCCCCTGTGAAGGTGACAGGAGAAATCAAAGGCCTTACCCCTGGTGAGCATGGTTTCCATGTCCATGCTTTTGGCGATAACACAAATGGTAAGTTTGTGTGTGTGAAAGAGAACTTGCAGAACTTGATAATGTTACAGCATCACCTAGGTTAGCTGACCTATACTTAAATTTACAATATTTCAATATATATTTTCTTTCCCAGGGTGCATTAGTGCAGGCCCACACTTCAATCCCTACAACAAGACGCATGCCGGTCCTAAGGATGCAGTAAGGTGAGTCCAGTCTGAAGGAAGAGGAGTAGTATAAGTCACTATATTGCTTATTAAATCATTGTGCTCAGCAATGTGTATAATAACAGTTAATGCAAATGGTTATAAGAAGACTCAGAAGATTCAGTAGGATGTTTTAAAATATGCTTCAGGTCCTGTCAGAAGGGTCGCATTTGAGCAGTATCTAAAAAATGGGACTTCCTCTGTAGGTGTGTCATATAGCAGGGAGGACCAAATGTACCCTTGGATTATTTGGCATTTAGTTCACTCGAGGTTGCAAATGGTTTGTTTGAATAGATTTATAGAAACAGCTCAGGTGAGTTTGCATAGTTTTGCATGCAGTCTGTGTTGTGTTATCTAATATTTTCAAGTAACTCTTGGTTTGACTGTAGCTTTGATTTGCCTGTTTGTTTTTTTAGTTCTTCAAAGGGGAACAAAATGGTTTATGTGACCAGTTTGGGGAACTTATAATATTTTAAAGTGACAGTTGAGGCAAACACAGGAAATTAAGTCAAGAGAGGGGAATGCAACATGCAAATATCTCCAGTTGCATTCAAACTGGATATGTGACATAAATCTTAACTGTAAGGCCACCAGATCCCCTCACCGCACTTTTTCCAGCAGTCACTGCAGTGTTTTCGTGAAAACAAAATCCCCCAAAAAGAGAAGAAAGATTTATCCGATTATAATAAGTTCTTAAGGTGGCATTAAAAGGTTTTAGTTTTTATTTTTGTGTAAGTTTTTGTAGATCGTATTCCATCCATTCATGAAATTTATACAGGTTTCGTTCAGAGCTGTTGGTAGGAGTGATTTTTATATTGGCGTTTTTAAACACAACAGAATTGCAACTGAAAGGATTACAGAAACACCTCCCAGCTATGTTGTCAGTTATTAAGGTGGTTTAAAGCAAGTGTGTTTTTTTGTTTTGTTTTTTTTATCCCCATTTGTAAACAGACATGTTGGAGACCTGGGAAATGTGACTGCAGGAGCAGATAATGTTGCCAAGATAGACATCACGGACAGTGTGATCAAACTCACAGGTCCCGACTCCATCATTGGAAGAACTATGGTGGTAAGTAGAAAAATGCCAGTCATTTTCATTTCCTTTTTACTGAAAATATGTGAAATTAATATGCCAGATCATGCACCTCAAGTTACTATATTTGGCTTAGCTTTGAGGCAGGCCCTCAATGTGGTTGATATAGGCTGTGGGACCTTACTGACTGTAATTCAGTGTCTGATCTCTGTACTGTTGATGGGGGGGAACATTTTGTTCTTTGCATTAGATCCATGAGAAGGCTGATGACCTGGGAAAAGGAGGAGATGAAGAGAGCCTGAAGACTGGTAATGCCGGTGGACGTCTGGCCTGTGGAGTCATTGGCATCACCCAGTGACCAACATACAAGAGCAAGGAGCACTGAAATCAGTTTTGTTATTGTTTTTCCCGGAGCACTTAACAAGACCAATATAGCCGCTTGATGTGACAGTTTATCCTTCAGTACTCTGTGACTTTGTTAATTAACAGTCGAGTAGATGAGCCATGCTTTGCCCTGTCTGTTCTTAATGACAGTTTGTACGTATGGGTTTATATGTCTGGGGGTTCGTTTCCCAGGTCCCAAAGAATCAGTAACGCACAAGTCATGAACCGTTGTATACTTCACAAAGGAAATAAATTGTTCGTCTAATTTGTGTATGTTTTGATGTATGCCAGAAATCTTGTAGTTTAGGTTAAATGGCAGACTCCCCCCTCCCCCATCCTCTAAACAAGTTGACGCAGCCATGGTGAGGGCAACACGTCAGTCAGGTTTTAATGGAAAAAGCCGCCAAAGATTTCACAGAAGCTAACACCTGTCTAGGATACGGTGGCTTGCTGTGGTTGCCATCCAAGCAATACTGAATGTTTAACCTGTTGAGCTATTAACTCTTTACACGTTACACCATCTTAGGTACCAGCTTATTCTGAGTTCACTACGATTATCTAGACTTGTTAAGTTCTGATAGCTTTGTGTATGAGACTAGTGGGGTCCATGAAATAGTTAAAGTGTCAGTATATGTAGAGTTAACAGCTCCAATGTGTTGGCTAGATTCTTATTAACCCATAAGTACCTTGACCCATTTCTCCTCAAAGGAAAATTATGGGAAATGTAAAGTAAAACTTTTGATTTAAACAATGACCTTTCCAGCTTTTTGTATTGAGAATGCAGATTTGTCTTAATTTGCATATTATGTTATTGAGGTTATAGCTCTCAATAACATAATTTTTTCAGACTTTTACAGTACAAAACAAATTTAATTAAGACTACTTTATACTGGAGGTCTTCTCCACAAGCTAGCTGTTTAAAAGCAAACAAAAAGAAAAGGTGAACTACGGTCTTGTGTAGTCAACTTCAAATCTTTAAGTCTGTTGTCAGTGAAATGTAGAGATGCCAGTAGGGTCTGAAAATGGTTTCCAGCCATTCTGTGATCCCTGGTTTCATTTTTCCAGTATCCAAGGTTTCCTAGTTAACAGCCATTTATTTTGAGATTTTTGTACACTCAACGAACATCTGTTCCTTCCATAATGCCGGCATGTGTACTTTTATGAACTCCAGTTGAGTATGAAGATCATCTGAAGGTGTGCGACTTGACCCTTTATATGTGCACTCAGGAGTTTCAAAAGATGGATTTCTTTTTTTTTTTGTATTTGTAAAAATTCCTGCGCAGCGGTGTGAAAGACTCCAGCTCCAGAAAGACCTGTTGTTATTACAAATGCTTGATTGCAGTTCTTGCTGCCAAAACTGGTCCAACCAGTTTTAAGGTTTAAGGGGAGAATACTTTTTTTTTTTACATTTACAGTTAAAGAGTTTTTCCCCCTTTATAAATGAATCAATCATTTAAAAACTGAATTACACAAATCCCCACCCAGCATAATATTCTGCCAAATTTAACATGCAGAGCTGCCCCCTGTGGTGACCCCTTGTGGCAAAGGAGCAGCTACTTTTGTCTAATATTAAAATTTTGTTTTTGTTTATAAGCTCAACATGGTGGTTAGTCTTGAAGCTCTGAAGAGGTTGAAGGTTGAAGGTTTTTCTGTGAAGGAAAAAAAAAGATTAAATTCTGAATGAATCGCACCAAACAACACAAGCATGAATGTGGGCGGAGCCTCAATTACAAAAACTGTAGCTTTGGATCTGGAATAACATGGACTATGTTATTTTATTATTCTGCTTCTATGTCTCTTAACTGCTTCATCAATAACGAACAACAAAAAAACTGTCTGGTAAACGTTAGCAACTTAATTTCAGTCTTTCAGTTGCATGAGTGGGTAGAAACACTAGAAGCTGTTCCCAAACAAAAATGTAAAAAACAGAACATACGTGGGATGCAATCTAAGTAGAGTTGATGTATATGACAGATAAGTAAAGGCTACAAGTCTGTTTTCTATTTGTGTTGCACTAGAGTGATACAGGCACTGATATTAAAAATGGCCAGTGCCTGGGATGATGTATGATCTGTGCAGTTTCCCTGACAGATGTACCCAGCTACAGGTAAGAACAATAAACATTAATGTGTTAAAGGTAATTTGTCTCAAAATATCTCACAGGAGATGAGAGCTATTTCAAGGTTGGGAGAAACTGTTTTGGCTTGATGTTGGCTTTAGGTGTTCCACTAGAACACAGTACGAAAAGAGATGAAGCAGATAACGTTAAAAAAGACATTTCAGTCATTTGTGAATTTAACCTCATATTTACCACTTCACTGTAAACAGGTTCCCCTCATTTTACAGTAACTTACTGGCAGCTGGATGCCACTAAGTTAAGGTAAAGTAAAGTAAAATGTTTACAGTAATTTTACTGTAAATTAAATTGAATTTAAATTCCCTGCAGGGAATTCCTCCAAAGTGCTGACAGCACATAAAATGTATCAGTTTGAATGCTGCACTGTGCCTTGAGTTACTGTGTATTAAGCACCATCTTCCTCTAGAGGGTATAGTTACTCTTGGCAAGTGAAGTTGCAACAACTGGCTGCTGGTTTTGCACTCCAGCCAACATTGATCAAAACACATTTTGTCCTCCCGTGAAGATTAAAAATGCGTTTTTATTCATTTTTATTTGTGAAAGATGTGATTGTGTATATGAATGGCTGGGAACGTCTGCAAGTTCATCTGTGTTACGATTAGTTCTGATCACAGGACACGGATGGGAAAAATGCTCACTTTAAATTATTAATTGATGTTCCCCATAAATAAATAAATCATTAAATCTCATGTACGTCTCACACAGGCCAATGGTGTCAAACTGCTGAAATATCATATCTTGTGATGGGCTGTGCTGTGTGGAAATAAAAAAAACTTGAACCATCCATGACTGAACAGCTGTGACACACACACACACACACACACACACACAGAGTAATACATACAGACAGTTTCTGTCTCAGACAGTATACACACCTCTGCCTACAGACATCAAGTGCGTTGCTGCTTAAATTGCATTTTCATTTGAATGTGAGATGCTCCCATGTGAGTTAACCATCACTGTGCTCTTCTTCTGGGTAAACAAGAGATTGGAGGCCCTTTCAGTGGAGTTAATGCCTCAAGGAGCAATCCAAAGGCAAGCTGCAGCGTGTGCATTTTAAATTCATACATAAAATGTTTAGGTCTGAAGATGTGGAGTGGAATAATCATATACTCTTATCTAACAAGGCATGTGGAACATTTATGTTACTGTCCCTTCTACTCAATAGTAGATTGTATTTTGATGGTAAATTTCAGTTTTAACACATTCAGATACCAGAAATGAAAAAAAAAACCAAAAACCTAGATATTTTATGGACACAATTTGAATTTGAAGGGTTTAACCTTGCGATATTCCTTTTAATGGGAAGTGATTTTGTATCAGGCCAAGAACTCAAAGGCAGCCCAAATTTGTAAGCTTGAAATCGCTGCATTCAAGTAGACAGATGTAGCCAGCCGAGCAGAAAGACAGACTGGCTGTAAAAGTTGGTATAAATAGCCTGGGAGTGGAGGTGATGAATAATAGACACTACCGACGCAGCTGACATTGAGGTAGAGGGGCCGTGACAGCAGGAGAGTCCAACAAAGCTTAGTATGGAGGCACAGAACATAACAGAAAAACAACAGAGACTATCAAACCAGCTGCTGACCGAAAATCATATTGAAAGTTTTTGGTAACTGTCACCTTTACTCTATACGGCTTCAAATTCTGTGAAATCCTTTAGTATGAAACAATGACTGCCGCTGCACGGTAGCGCTTAAGGTGCACACCGTGTTCTTTCCAAAAAACCTACTAAGCCAGTCTTACAGGATTCTGAAGTTGTGTTGCTAACGTAGTAGCAGTGATGAATGTGTCTGTATGTGCATCATATGGAAAAACAAAGGGAACTATGTCAGTTTATTAACCGACACCACACTCCCACATCTACATTGTGATAGTAAGGCGTTCACACAAGGATGACTCAGAGTTGAGTCTTTTTAACCGAATTATGCAAGCTAAGCAGAGGGGAGAACACTTTACTGGCATCTATGTGTGTATTTGTCTGTCTGTATAAACGGGTATGCTTTATTTTGTCTGTGAACAGCCACAGGCTTATGTTTTTGTTTTCATTTTTTTTTGTTTTTTAAAGCGTTTGTGATTTGAAGCCCTACAGAGGAGAACCGGTGTGTCCATATTTCTATAGGAGGCGTCTTACAGTCACTCCCCCAGGCTGCAGTAGTAGATTTATGGCCCAGCACTCCGGCTGAACAATCTGTACCAGCTTTTCTTTGATAGATTCATGTTCTGTAAATTGCACTCAAAACATACGGCCACACCCCTGCCTAATATGCCATTGACTTTGCCACTAAAGCAGCTCTGCTCCACTGAGAACTGGACTCAGAGACGATACTCTGAAGGTGTCCTATCATATCTGCGGCACTGGGACATTTGCTTAATCTGTGAGCATATTTTTCGGGCTCATCCGTGCTCCCAGACACCACCAATTTGTGTGTTTTCAACATTCCTGGTTGTCAGCAAATGGAAAAAAAATAAAAGGCTTGTTTAGATTTGTGGATTCCAAACAGATGTGTAAAGAAACATATTTGCATCCAGGTTTGTAATTAAAATGTAACCTCTGATAAACTGGTGTAAGCCAAGAAGATGGAGCTAACATGTAGTACTGTGCAAAAGCCAGTTAACATGAACCTATGAATCATTCAAGCATAACAGGCACCTAATTCAAGGGATGAACCAGTGTTGTGTCTATACATAACAGACAACTTAGCAAAGAACCAATTTTAAACTGTATATTTAGGCACTTTGCTACTAGCTACTGTCCTTTGACTTTCCGCTATACTCAGGGCAGCCATTCCCAAAGTCAAGAGTGCTGCGGCTCACTTAAGAAAACTGGAAATCCCATTAAAACTGTTAATAGGAAGTGTTTAGCTTGTGATATTACTCATTACTCTGACCCAAATTTACTGCTCTTGTATTGAAGTTTGTGTCCCAGTGGCAAGTGGGTCAATATTGGCATGACTGGGTGGTATTAGCAATTTATAGCCAACAGCCTGTGTTGTTCATGTTTTTGAATCAAATTTTCAAGGAAATGCATCACTTTCTCGTATTTTGATTAAGGTGAAGATTTAAGACTGGGTGGGCCCGATGGGATTTTCTGGTTTTTAAGTGGGCCGCAGCACTCCTGACTTTGGGAATGGCTGCTCTCGGGTGAAAGTTCACCTTCCTGTATACTGACTACCGCTGACATTGTGGGGATATTTTAGAGACCAGGAGTCATAGGTCAGGCGTGAGATGCCATAAATGGTGCCCATGCTATGAGATGCTATTCTGTGCTTTGTACCCAGACTAATTACAAGGCCCCTGTGACCTAACCTCTGACCTCTGCGCTACGTGTCATGTTGCCATGAGTAAAACCCTTGGACACTCTCATGATATTTATAACGCCAATATCCTTTTACTCTCTGCACCTTTAATAAAAGAAGTGACACCTCAGTGAAAAAGTAATTTTTTCTATAGCATTAGTATGAAAATGTTTTTCTGAGCAGTAGACTATCCACAGCAGGGTGTGTAGAAATAACTGCAGAGGCCTTCAGTTTAACATGTTACAGCCCCTTTGTTCCTGTATGGTCAAACAGCAGTCGAGGGCTTTGACCTTTGAACTCAGGGAAGTAGTAAACTTGGGAAGCTATAATTCTCATCTTTACTCAAGAAGATGCTTATTATCCTTTCTAGGAAGGATGGCCACAGTCATTAGTTTGAAGCCTCATGCAATGCAGAACAGTGTTTATTTTGTATGTTATTTTCATATAGCGTGTAAAACAGGCAGTAAAAGCAGGACCTGGCCTACCATATGAGGATGCAGTGTCCTCGGTTTCTCATTACAATCCACGCTTTGCTTGATGTGATACGGGACTCCAAAAACCAGCAGGTGACTTATTATCTACATTAATCTTTTATATGCTGTATGTTTCACAATGACTATTGCTTTTGTAACCCATGTGACACAAACAGTAAATTATATATTACTATATAATAACAAGTCTCTCTTCTCTGAAATTACATTAAGAGTTTATGTGACAGCAGCTTTGGAGGGTTTATTTGAAATAGATGCTCGCTCCAGCTGGCTAACAGGCTCACACAGACAGTGCTTAGATTCAGGCCACTACATAGTGTTTCCCACTGCTTTTAACGTGACATTTGAATTAAAGCGTGAAAAATACCATGGACATTTCGGTGTTCAGCCACATTTTTTTTAACCTGACTTGAATACATTTGGAATTACACTCACCTCTTTGTTTTCCAGAGTCCGTTCATGCAGATTTTCCCCTGCAGACAGACTCTGAATTCTGTTATGTAAATTCATCCCCCCATTAACTGTTATCAAAGCAAATGTTTAGGCAGTAGCAGAAACAGGAAGTGAATAAAGGTTTTACTGCCAAGAGAAACTTTACATTCTGTCTTCAAATAACCTTTTTTTTCTTTTTTTTTGTACAGGGACACCACACAGATTTCATGCTTCTGCAATTATTTCTTTACTTGAAAGCTTAGTGCGTGCACCTGAGTGTATGTTAGTGAGTTTTCCATTTAAGACTCTTTTGTGTGTGCGTGTGAGATGTGCTGCACAGGTGTGAAGTGCTCCCAGCAGGATAAAAACCACTACATGCTCCTCTTTTCATTAGGGCAAAACATGAGAAGAGAACAGAGGAGAGGGGGGATGGGAAAGACGGAACGAGAGAGAGGCGCTGCCTCTCTTTGAGGAGAATAGAAAACTCTACACATTTATCTATATATAGCCTGGCTAGAACTGCTTCCCTTATAGGCTTTTTCGTCTCTTTTCTGTCCTTTACAGATAAAGCAGAATGTCTTGGCTCTGACCCCCACACTCTTTGAGATGAAGGAGGAAATTACTGTGCTAATATGCGCATATTTTGCATTCTTTTAAAACATCCAGCCCGAAATGATACACTTCACACCATGTTTCGCTTAATTATTCATCTACTTGTGAAACGTTTTTGGAAAGTAAAGTATGCTCAGGGTGTGTGAACTGGAAGAAAAAAGACCAGGGCCGCATCTGCTGACTGTTTTCTGAGTTAATTGTTTGACCTATAAAATCTCAGGAAATACTCGAAAATGCATCACAACGTCGCGAAGCGTAAGCTGACACATTTCAATTTTGGTTTTGCATGAACAAAAGTTTAAAGTCCCATTTCACAGCAACACAGCCTGACAAATAATCCAGAAAGTCTTGAATGCATCTTTCTGTTTTGCAGAAAGATGCATTCCTGCTTGATCTTCTTCAGCTGATGTGTTCATTGTTTGTTTGCATATCAGCAAAAACGACCAAGCTGAACTTCATGAAATATGGTGGAAAGGTGGCGCAAGTGGAAAAAAAAAAAAAAAATCACATTAAATTATAAAATTTTGGTGCAGCGCTGCAAAACATTCTGACAAACTGAGATTGGCTCTTGAGGAGGATACAAGGCCACTTGACCTCCTACAGTATATGCACCAATCTCTATCAACTTATGTAAATTAGCTAAAGATACCCCATAAGCAGTTAAATGCAGTATGTTCTTGTTACATTAATGTAACCATTAATTACACCTTAATTGTATGATTATCTCTAATAAGTAGGTTGTGTTTCCTGCTAAGCATTGGACCATTACACACACTGGGCCCTATATCTTTGTGTGCACATGGGGGATGGAAATAATCTCCTGCTGGTGTTTATAGTTATCTTATTAATTACTTGTGGTGCCCCTAGTCTTGTTAGACCTGGACAGCAATTAACTTCTTTTAATCGAGCTCGTGTTACTGAAGGAAATGAGTGAAAAACACCTGCAATCATACAGAGATGGACAGAGATGGACAGCGTGAGAGAAACTTTTTCAGGTGAATAATCGGTTGCTGGTCTACACGAACACCAGAAAGGCTGATTAATAACTATCAATTTGTGCTTTATAACTCTGATTTTTTATGATCAACTTCTGCTAACCAAACTATACACTGTACTAACTGATGCAGATGTTTTCTAAAGCAACAACTAAATTACTCTCAGGCCCATACAGGTTTCACTCTATTCTACTCCACTATTTACTTATGTGTTCTTAAATGAACACAAATTCATCAGGACAATTTATGAGACTGGATCCCAGCTAAAAATGGTTGTGATGGAGCACAACTGCTGATCATGTGTCACTGCCACTGGTAAATGCCATCTTATTTGTCAGTAGGCCAGTTACAGTCAACATGGTGAATATCAGCTGCTACCAAATCATAATCATTATTACTGGATGTGTTGAAATCACAAGTATAAAAATATTACCCTTTCTGATATCAGTCTGTTGGACACACCCAGGCTGTGCTTAATCTTTCAATAAATTTATTGCCATTTAATGGAATGGGATATTTCATGATCATTTGAATGTATGTAATGTCAGCCAGAAGAGTGTTTAGCTTACTGCAGAGGAGACATGAAGCTAAAGTCCAAGATGAAATTATGGATAAAATTATCTCCTTACCTTCATCAGCAGAGAATTAAAGGGGGAAGAGGAGCCCGCCAGAAGAACAGGAAAAAAAATCTGAGGGGCATAAATGTTTCAGGAACAAAGAAATTTTGTCTACTTTCCAAATGTACCTACACAAAGTTCCACCTGGTGCAAAAGCCCTCGATCTGGAGCCTGCGAGGGTAACAGCTGCAACGGGCAGCTTCTGGTATGCCTCCAGTCTCCTGGGAGTAAACCAGCTGCCACAGATGTTAGAGAGACAGATAGATGGCATAGGTGAGGTGCTTTATAAAAACCTGCAGAGGGATTAGATGTAGATTGTGCTTTATAATGACTTGTGGAATGGAGTTTTTCCTAAAAAAAATAAATAAATAAATTGAGTTCCATCCATGGCCAGCAGAAAAAAGATGGAGAAAACTGTCACCAGACTTAGTGTGACGGTGACACAGTGATGCGTACTCAAAATAGTTGACAGCCCAGCAAAATAAAGAATTAGCTTAAGCTAACAAACACTGATAGCCTTTTGTTGTTTATTGCTGTTTTATTAAAAGCAGCATACATGTGTTGCTATACAGAATATCAGCACAGCTGAGATTATTTTCAGCACTTGGCCTCCATCCTCATGTCTATAACCAAATCACAGCTGTGCTGATAGTTACTATGACAACACTCCCTGTTCAGCTTAAGCAACATTTGAGTAAAGATTATATTTAAACCCAAGGATAGTCTTGATCCAAATATTATGCACTGATGCCCCAACTGTGACCCTGAAGCTGTGGTTCGAAGGTTTTGATCAGTTAATCTGTTCAGAGGGCATGAGGGAGGGCAGTTTGACACTCTTAGAAAGCTGGATTTATTCATCAGTATCATATCAAGAGGAACAATTAGTTTGGGTTTGGCATGAAAAACAGCTTCTTCCGCCTCACCCGCATAAAGGCAAGCATCCGTTGTTGTCATATGCCTGAAAACAGTGGATACTTGTGAGAGCAGGAGAGAAAGTGAGCATGTGTATAGCTGAGAGAGATTAGCCTCCTTATGATGGTACATAATTGAGATGTATGACCAGCGATTTCCATTTAATTCCACTAACTGAAAAATCAATTCCCTAATCCACTAATTCAGCATTAGACTGCCTGTTTAAATGCCACAGCTATTACTGTAAAAGCATTTTCTTAAATGTAAACCATACTGATCCTAACAAGAACAATGATGATGGCAAACATGTCCTTAACAGAACAGCCAACAAGACATTGAATCAAAGATGCGCTGAGCCAGCATCGTGCTGTTTTTTGTTTAAAGATTTGCACAAGTCTTTTACAATACAAAAACACTGGAGCATATTTGATGACAAAATTAGCACTTACTCAGGATATAAAAAAAGGACAGTAATATTTCTTGTCTGTATTTTTGTTTATCTGTTTGTTTCTTATGTCAAATGGCCAAAATTAGGCACAAGCTATTTTTTTTAAACTTGGCAACATCTTTTAGCTTCACTAAATCCCATCCTTCTTTGCCTCCTGTTGTCTGCTTTTTTCTGGCTGTTTTTACTTCTAATTATTTGAGCTTGCTGAACAGCATAAATTTATCAAACGATGTGTTAGTAGGGTTACACCAGTCCAAATCTGCCACAGACACAGCAGCAGAAAGAAAAAAAAAAAAAACCTGTCCTGTCGTCTTTCCTCTTTTTTTCTTCTGAGGGCACAATGGTCCTTGGTTTTGCTGATGTTCACAGAAAGCTTCAGCATTAGGCGGTGAACACACCCGACACCCTACAGCACAATATCTTCCACCTCTGCAGTCTGGAGGATTTTTGCCCTTTAGTGTGTGCTTGTGCAATTTTGTTTATGTTTTATTTTTTAGTTTACCAATGATTTAATTTTACCAACAAAATGTATAAATGCACATGTAAATCATCTGATTAATACCAATTTCCAGCTGCCTCTCTCTTTGTGTGCAGTCTTTAGCGTCTCTATGGTCACAAAGCTGTGCATCAACTTTACTGTCTGTGCTATTCAAATGTCATTCGTGTACATACGTGCGCATGTCTGTGTTCATGCCGTGGTTTGTGTGAGTGTGGGTTGTCTCCGTCTCTCTGTTTCTCTCTCAGTGGGTGGTAACTGTTAAACTCTTCCATTTGCTGGGATTACTCCTCCAGTCAGTCCTGTGGGAGCAGCCATCAGCCCGTCATCTTTCAGAGCAACACTATACCTTCTGATGCTTTAATCCCTTCTTCCCTTTCCTTCCCCTCCTTTTCCCACACTCAACCTCTTAACCTCATCTCCAATTTTCTCTTCCCTCCCTCCCTCCTTCCTTCCCTCCCTCCCTCCTTTTTTGCTGGTGTTGTCAACTTTTAGCTGAAGTGGCTGAAACTCAGTGCATGCAGCAGTGATTGCATTAAAAGCTGTGATTTTACAGCTCAGGATGCTGCTGTTATTTATTCTTTTAGGAAGAAACTGTCGGCTTTTTAGCACTCATCATGCAAACGGATAAGCAAAATTCTATAGAACAAAAACAATTTACTTCATTAGCATTCGATCGTCTGCACTGATGCGTGGCATAGACATCACAAAGTTTGCAATAATCGGCATATTATAAAATATTATCTTGCATGTTGAACATAAACTTTGCCTGCAGCACTATAGACTAACTTTGCCTAATACGGACAACCCGAGAGCTAATGATTGGGGCTGGATGATGTGGATTTGAGATGGCTGTGTGTTACAGATAAAGAGTGATGCGGTGAGACATGCACAACTGGAGGACAGGAAAAGGTCTAATTCTGTCTCGACTGCTTGACCGGGAAACAACCCATATATGAAGATTTCTTAAATGAGCAGGAAATGCATGCATGCATGTGTGTGTGTGTGTGTGTTTTGTGTATGTATTAAGCGCAGGAAGTAAGTGGGTGAGAAATGTTTTTTTTAAAACAGCACTAAGAGTCTGTCTTGCCTGTGGCTCTAGCTGCTGTTCTTGGCAGAGACGTGCTACATGCTAAGTGTTATACTGCAAAGATGCTCACAATAGCAGTACTAAAGTAAACTGCATTACCCAGCTTGGTTCCTTATGTTGGCATACTTTCATGATCAGTACACAATTTGACAGGAAATTGGGACAGGAAGCAAGGCCCCCTGTGTTAACCTGTCACCCATATGTGTGAGTGTTTGTGTGGGTGTGTGTATTGGGTGGTGGTCTGGGAGAAAGTCTCGCAGGTGCATCAGTCATAATAAGGATTAATTATTCTGTTATTAGACATCCTTTCTTTGTCTTTGACTTCTCATGTACCTCATGTAATGTGAGATATGAACACTTTGGCAGGTGGGTTTTCCAGGATGTCACATCACAATGCATTTGCATCCTTGTCCAAGAGCCCCTGATGAGCACTGAACTCTTTTGATGTTTGAGGCTGCAGCCCCGCCAGAGTTTGAGCTCATGGGCCCACTCCGAACGTGCTCTCGTAACAAAAAGAGCAGACTGGTGTGTGTGTGTGTGTGTGTGTGTTTGTGTATGCATGTGTATGTGTATGCATGTGTGCGTGTCTGCGGCAGTGGGAATGATGCAATGGGCTGTGCAGTTTTTGCTCATGGGGTTGTGACAAGGTCAGAAGGTTGCTTTGTGTGCACAGCATCTGAGCGCTGCTACAGCCTTATCTGCGCCTCACTCTCTCTCTCCCCCAGGTGACAGACTTACATGCAGCATTGTTCTCCGCTTTCTCGCTCTCTTTCACACACACACACACACACACACACACACACACACACACACACACACACACACACACACACACACAC
>JAVDPK010003123.1:478247-496883 GCA_034780415.1 Cichlasoma orientale | reverse complement strand
AAATACAGAAAATAAGAATGTATAAAAATATATACATTGTAAAAAATAAAATAAGTGTATACATATAATAATGAAGAATAATGAACACTACCACCAGTGTCCAGACTTTTGGGGGGTCCTGCCTGATTTCCCATCACCACTGGGATTCCATTCTGCCGTGATGGGCCATCGGAGTCGGATCGCCAAATAGCTTAACTGAATTCTGTATATCAGTAAATCATGTTCAAGTCCTCCTAATGATCTCTCCTTATTGAAATGAGGACACTATTATCCTTGGGTGATACAAAGTTGCCTAACTCAACTTTCGGAGTCTCAGTTATGACTTCTGACTGAGATGTTCTCTCATATGTGTGTCAGAGTTAACTGTACTGTGACAACAGCGCAGTCCTGAATCTGACACAATAATGATGTAAACGAACTCCATTTTTTAGCCTGCATGCAGTGGGCTTAGGGTCATGTTTGTCTGTGCTATAAAAGCCTATTAACAAACCACATGAGCGCAGCGGTGGTTTAGGAGCAGTAATATGAGAGTGACCAGAATAAAAAGAACAATGTACAGTGTTCCTGTTCGATAACCACACTGCAGGTAATGAGCAAACCTCTCCCACATGAATATTCATTATAGACGCAAAGCTTTAGGCTAATGTGGTACTGTGTGACCTTGCAGTCTAAGGAAAATAACCAGCTAGCCCATTAGTAATTGTTAACATCAACTTGGCTGTATATTTGCTTTTTTTTTTTGTCCATTTACTCCTAGGGGCCATTAGGAGGCTGATAACAGTGAACCAGAATTCATTCACTTGCAGCATCTGAAATAGAATTGCAAGCATATGTGCATCACATCACACTGTAGATCTTTCTAGTGGGTTTTTGAATAAACATTTATTTTATTGGTTGAGACAAAAGCATTAGTCAAGAAACTGAGACAAATCCAATAAACGGAACTTCGGGCATGTGTGCCACATCCTGTGTGTGTGTGTGTGTGTGTGTGTGTATGTGCATATTTATGTTTATATGTTGGAATGTGTGGGGGACTTTAGAGGATGAACAGAATAACTAATATCATGTTTTTTGTCAAACCCAAGCTCTTCAACATCTACTATATGGACAATATTCAGTCACACTGCCACAGGTTTATAAAATCAAGCACCTAAACCATGCAGTCTGCCTTCACAAACATCTGTGAAAGAATGGGTCATTCTAAAGAGCTCACTGAATTCGAGTGTGGTTGTCAGTTTGTTAAAGTTCTTCGCTCTAGATAATCCACGATAGCTGTGAGTGCTCTTACTGCAAAGTGGAAGCATTTACGAACCACAATGAAGTGATGAAGTGGTACACCACATAAAGTTATGGCGGGGGGGCGGGGGGCCCCACATACCGCTAATAACACTGAGTGCTGAGGGCTTGCCAACTGCTTTTATGCATAATTTGTGAAAGTCATCAATACTTTACTGACTCAAGAACTGCAGAGTTCCAAACCTCCTGCAGCATTAACATCAGCACAACAACTGTGAGATGTTTGCTTCGTGGCCGAGCAGCTCCTGTAGGTGTAATGTGTAGGTGCCCCAGTACTTTTGTTCATATAGTGTAGCTTTGGTTTTACTATCATTTCAAACTCCTAGGCGTCACTATGATATGGATACATGTGATAGTGTTAATCACTATGGAAGGCTGCATTCAACCTACTGATGCTCATTTATGCTTTAGTTTCAAATCCCGTCAGTCACTATTAACAAGTACAGCTGCGTCTTCCTGTACAGACTTCCAATTTGTTTTTCATTCTGGAGTGTGTCCATGCGTCTGTGTGTTCAGTGCATGCTTTGTCAACATACTGCTTTGCATGTGTCTTTATAGTGGTGTCCCCTGCTAATGGAAAATGTAATAGTGCTAGGCAGGGACCAGCTATTGTGAGCCTAAGCAGTGGGAAGAGCAACCAGTAGCTAATATGACTAAGAGAAAGGTACAAGGCCAGGAGGAATGTACTATTGTGGACCAGCAATACATACATTATTCATCAGTTCTACTCGCATGGCTGATGATTTTATCAAATCTGGCACGGTGGATGTTGGCGGGGTGGGGGTGGGGATGTGCATATTTTTTTTGTTCCCTTTCCAATACAGTATATTCATGAGCTTCACTATGATATGTTTGGCAACAGAGACGGCAGGAGCCATGAAATGGGAAACCAATCTCATCCCGTCAGCTCTTAACTGATACTGCCACCCACGCCCACACATATACACACTGTGATGACATCTGATAAGGATCAAAAGGTGCAGTCTGTTGTGCTGAAAGGCCAGCTCAGGTGGGCTGGAAGAGAGGAGGGGAAAAGCAGATACACTTGTGTAGTGGTGCTGCTAACAATGCTTATTCAATCGAAAGCTCAAGTGGTCAGTGGGCTTTGATATTCATTTACTCTGCAGTATCCTAAGAGCTGACACACAGCTGACAGAAAACTGTCTGCGTCTTCTTATTACACAAGCAGTCCACCCAATGATGAATGCAGACGGCGCAAAACAACAAACAAAAAGACACCCCAACATCCTGATGTTTTTGTAGCCCCCCTTCTCTACTTACACAACATTCTCCACCTGCACTTGTTGTTTTTACCTCCTCTGCTTGTTCAAACATGCCATCACATACAGTACATCACTCTGAGTTATCATTAAGCTACTAACTGATTTCTCCCCACTTCTTGGATAACTGCATTACAGTGCAATAAAAGAGTGTTTGGTTAAGAGTGTGGGAACTGGTTTCTGTTCATCCTCCAGGACCGGCTATTTCCTGTCTCAGCCGGTTCACAGCACAACACAACCTTCTCCGGTCACACTGTTAGGTAACACGGAAAACTGGGAAGATAATCAGGTCTGATGCACAGACAGGTGCTGGGAGACAGATACATATGTGGACGTACAAGCACACAGTCCTATACAAAGGACTTATGTTATGCAAGAGGCACAGCAGTGGGATAGTCTCAGTAAGGTGCTGAAATGTCACCATGTGCCGGCGGGGGTGGGATGCTGTGAATGCATGTGTGTGTGTTGTCCGTGCACCGTCACGTAGTGACTCCGTGCTTGTGACTGTCTCCCCGCTTTCCCCTGTGGAGACTATATGAGGTCCTTTTGTTGGGTAGATCTGTTACCTTGCCTAGCCTTTGTCCAGACATGTTTGTCTCTGTAAATGTTAGCCACCTAAAGACCAGTTATTTCAGTAGCTTCACATTGCAGCAGACAGGGATCGTCGTCCTGTTATATAAGTGTTGTTGTTTTCCCTCTCAGGTTTGTTGATTGATTTGATAATCCTAAGAAATATGAAAAGTCAGGCGATACAGAGCTAATTATCTTCAGTTGTTTGTTGGAATGTGATTTACTGAATTGTTTCCTGGATTTACAGATACTGATATTATAAGATGGAAAACTTTCAATAGATTTGGATGAAACTCCCCACTGAATTTCCTCCACAAGCACAAAAAAAAAAAAAAAAAAAATCAAAAATGTTCCTTTGGAAAAAAAAAATGCCTGAAGGATATTTCTTTCTTTTGTGATTGCTAAAGATCTCTGGAGTGCCGAGCCTGGTTTTAGCTGAGTAAAAGCCCAGATGATGATTTCTCTGCATTTCCTGCCCTTTGATCTTGGCATTCCCGTTCGAACCTTCTGAATTAAAGGCATTAGGTAAAAAAGCAAAAAGTATCAGTTACTAAAAACCAAGTGAGGAACCTACTGGGGATGACCTCATTATTGATAAGTTGCTCATCAGCAAATAGCGCCTGATCCGGGACATATTTATAGATAATTGCTGTTTGCCGAAGAACCACCTAGTAACCGCTATAACCGAACCATTCGGGAATAATTAGTTTAAAATATCTCTAATCAGTCTAAATGAGCCCTTCCTGATTAACTCACCAATAAAAACTGACTGGTACAAAACAGTAACCACTCACTACAGATTACTCCAAAGTCAGTTGGTCTTTTCTTAATACTCAAGTACTGAGAAACTACTAAGAAACAAATAGTGTTTCAGTACTTAAAGTGAGAGAAAAAAGAGCGGTGAATGAACTTTTACTGTTTGCTGCCACTTTGCTTTTGGGGCAGAGGTAATCAATACCAAATCATGAATACAGTGAGGATTAAAAACAAAACAAACAAGCAAAAAAAAAAAAAACAATTATTACCTAATGAGTCTATTATATAATGTCTTACATAATATATCTCTGGTTAATACTTAAAATCTTGATTTCTTTGGGACTTTGCGGATCCACTGTAGATGTTGGAAATCCAAGCTGATAACTTATCATGGAAGACATAGGCTGCAAAGGTTCAACATAATGTTTCAAGCCTATGGGTGGTAATTTATTGGTATTCAAAACATGGGAGAAAATATAAAAAAGGCATTCATGCTCCTGACAAGAATGCCTGCCGGGTTGTAAAATAGTAAATAAAGGATAGATGGAAGAAAAGACAAGGATGCAGCAGAAGCACAACATGAGCATCAGCGGCTTGTATGAAAGGTTTCCAAGAGATAGAGAGATGGATTTTTCATGCACTCCATCACGCAACTTCGTCACCTCTCTATTCAAAACCTCACCTGGCTTCCGGGGCGTTTTATTTTTTACAGGTTATCTAGCTGATAAGCATTTCCTGCTAACTTTCTATCAGAAGTGTGCTAGTTAGGGTTATCTCTTTCCTGAGAAATACGTCCTGTATCAGCCTATCTTTTCTCGTAGGGTAATATGTTTGTTTCTGTGCTTGTTTTCTTATGTGTTTGTGCATGTCCATGCTTGTCCACTCTATCCCTGTGTAGTACTTGAGGCCAGAGAGCCAGCAATTAAAAAGAGGACTGGGACATTTTAAGGCTTAGAGGCACAGACCCAGCACACATGCTGGCAGTCAACTGGCAAGCCAGAGGAGGTGAAATTGGAGCGAGAGAAAGAGCGAGATGAGATGAGAGGAGGAGAGCTGGGTTGGAGCGCATGTGGGAGAGAAAAAGAGGGAAAACCGGAGAAAAAGGGGGCGGGCTTTCAGGCACTGCACACACACCCTCTGCTCAGCCTTCAGTCTGCTGTAGGCACGCAAAAGGCAGCATGTGCGACTATGCGGCTCTAACGTGTGTGTGTGCGTAAAAAGCTGCGCTGGAGACGTTTCACTGATGCAAGGATTTCCCTCTGTTCTCTTGAAGAGGACGCACACTGACTGTGTTTTAACCAGTACAGGGAATTAACTGTAGCAAACACCGGAAACACTTGGAGCTTAAGTAAAGGTAAAGAGAAATGTTTCTTGTTTTGAGGTGAGCTTTGTGAGAAATAGAAATAGAAACTGTTGCCTATAGTGACTGGCTTTGTGCTATTTGTGAATAGATAAGTTACTAACTGTGTGTAGCATCTGTGCATCTTTATGAAGAGTATACGTTTTTGTCATACCTGTGTGTGTGCGCGCTATCATCCACCAACATGTGTAGTAAGATGCCATGCAGTCCTATTTATTTTGTGACTACTCTCCTCCGCTAGTACAGTATAGTACTGTGTGGGGATGGCTGTTCTTTCTTTTCAGAGCTCACTCTTTAGGGTCTCCTCCATTCTATGTCGCACATAAATTGCTATAAATGCATGAAAATTGGACAAAAAGCCCCGTAAACATTTGGTTTAAATAGCCATCCTGCATGGCCATTGTATGTGTGACGATGAAAGGAGTTTATCAATCATTAATGCTCTGAGTTGGGACTTTGCCTACTTTCCCGGTCGAGGTAATTTAATGATGATAAAATACCTTAACAGTCCTGTGAACCTAAAGCACCTGACATTGCCCTTTGAGCTGTGCAGCTTGCTCTGTAAGTGTGGGGGAAACTGAGTGAGGCGTGTTATATCAATGCGTGTCTTTGGTCGCGTGCTTTTACATAACGGATCTCAAATGCAGAGTTATGAAATTACTTGAGATAAAAGTGGGATTGCTCTCATTTTTAGATCAAAAGATCAAGTGGCGCTTACAGTAATTATGACCTGTCAAACGCTCGTTAGCCTCTGCTCTGTGAAGAAGCGAAGAAAGCACTCAGATCTCAGCATTTCTGGTTATACAGTACCATTAAAGGTTCACAATGCAGAATGAAACAAGAGAGATTCACTGACATTAGCCTGCTCTGTGCATGTGTGTATGTGTGGGAATATTAATAGAGGAGAAAAGAAAAAGCCAAAGAGTGAAGCAGAGGATGAGACTGACAAAGAGGGGGACTTTAAAGGCTAATGAAAGTCTTGAGGGAACAGCAGGTAAAGGCAGAACGATACTGAAGGAGTGACAGTAGCCAGCAATACACAATAAAAAGTAGGGGCAAGTTGTAAATTAAGGGAAATATGTAAATACTGAACAATGAACAACACATTTAACATCTATCACTCAAATGTGCGTATTCAAGGAGGCGTCAGGTCTCAGCTGTGCCTGCATCCAGAGAGCAAAAAAATTACGGTGGAAGGGGGCAAGCAGCCTTTGCTGTCCTCTCCTCCACCCATACAATCCCTCTTCTTTGCTGGAAAGGAATAAAACCTTTGGTGTTAGGCTTGGTTCATTAAGTTTTTTTTTTTTTTAGAGATTTTTCTCAACATCAATTATCTTTTAAGCAGAGATCAAGTGAGAAGTCCTTTCATTTTGCTGTTTTGATGTTTGGGGTCCTAATAACCATAAAGGCAAAGCAAACTCCTGACCCCTATCATATTATTTACAGTACATGGTTTGATATTGCTGTGGCATGGCAGATCTAATTGTCTGATAAAGCACTTACCCCAAAAGGTATCCCTGTTATATAAAAGCCGAATCATAGCGGTTCAGTAGCCAAAACTTTTAAAGAGACTGTTACCACAGAATCCCGATAAGAGCTGTCACAACACATTTTTGACTCCGTGACTGTAAAACAAAGATCTCAACAGCAAATCAGTTTGTCTGCTCTGCCTTGTAACTGAGTGCGCTCATTGTGTTAATATTTACTTTTCTTTCTTTCAGAAGAAGAATATTAAACTAGCTCTCTCTGTCTAGCTCTTATCTTTCTTCCTTCTTGCCACAATTCACTGCATCGGTTGCCATGAGAAAGTTGAATATTGGGGGGGGGGGTATTTTGAGGAAGTGATCCGTGAAAGGATTTATAGTGACAGATAAAAACTGTTGGTTGCGTGCGTGCGTGTGCATGTGTGTATGTGCACATTTTATTTATTTATTTTATTTTACAAAAACTGACAAAGACTTCACAAAAGCTGGCAGCATTTGGGGGGGGGGGCATTATCCCATTGACTGTTACTACTGCATATCCAGTTTTTTTTTTTGGTGCACGAGTGTCCATTTACTATGTGTTCAAGTGTGTGCTGGGGACAAATATGTGCCCATCCACACAACCATGTGCTGTGTGTACTATAAGCTATTAACGTGTGTGAGCATGAAGGGGGGGATGGGACTTTGTTAAGTGAACCCTCTGGGTGTATGTGTGTGTGTTTGTTAAGGTGTACATACTGACCCAGATTGATACACTGCTCTCATGCTCTATCAGCTCACTTTTTAAAGCCCGTGTAGGTGTTATATTTACCCCCCCTGCGCAGTTTGGAGTCTCATAGGAGGACATTGAATTTAACCACACCATGGACAAGCCCTGCTTTGACCCTAATTTAAAAAAAACGAGCCTTAACCTAAAAATGAGAAGAGTTTCCTTTTGAGGAAGAGGATTTTGTTTTCAAACTGTTCTCCCCCTCACATGTGACAACAGTAATGTATAGTCTCAGTAAATAAACTGGAAGATATAATTTGTGCAATAAATAAAAGTCACCAAATCAACAATATTCAAAGTTCAGCTGTCTACATGCATTAAATAATAAATATTTTTCTTCACGGCCAGCAACAACAACAACAACAACAACAACCACAGGGGTTTGTGCGAGTATTCTCACGTTGTGGTCTACTATAGTGAATACAACTAATCATTACAGATATAATACATAAGGAGCAGTTTGCATAAGAAAGAGGTGATGCAGGAATGATCCTTAAATGTGTCTCATTTCCTAAATGGTGCCTTTTGTAACACTTCCTCCCTCTTCCTCACTGGTCCGCTCATTTCTGCTCTAAGCAAATGTGGAGCTTATGCTCCCCCCACCATCCCCACCACGTCCCCACACGCAATCAAGCTGTTTAAATGTTTGTGTTTGACTGTGTGCCTGTGGGTTCTCTGTGTGTGCCTTCTCTCTCTCTGTGTGTGTGTGTGTGTGTGTTCATGTTTCTTACTCTCTGTTCTCTGCTGCTGTCATTTGGAGCCCAGTAAAAAGACAAATATTGCTGAAGTCTGTTTTGGGAAAAGCAAGACAAAACTGACAGCTGAGGGAGGAGGGAAGCTGAAATGGGTTTTTTTTCCTCTTCTCTGGTTTCACTGAGTGTCTCTAATGACGGTGTTGGTTCAGTTATGGCTGCATGCAAAAGCAGAGGGGATTCCCTTTGCAATGCAGATTTTTTAAAAAAAAAAGGTAGTAGCTCTGAAGCCGAGGGGGTCAAGATCAAGTGGATGAGATGAATTAGCGGGTTTATAAGATGAGTTACAGAACGGGAGGAAAAACATGTTTATGCTACAAAAAAAAGATGTAGTTTTCTGATGTTCCCTCAGTCCTTGAACCACCTCAGCTCTATTTAATAAAAATTATTCAAATAAAATAGGATAAAATCTCCATCCGTCCTTTTTCTTCCACTTATCCAATCCGGGGTCGCTAGGCCGGAAATCATTCAGATATATGCTGCATACACATCTGGGCGTTCCTGGACACTTATGAAATATTTGGAAATTATGAAAGGCATGTGCAACCGAGTGAGTCAGTGAGAACATTTTGTCATACTAACGTCTTTCCTTTTCCGTTATGCAATGTCACCGGTCTGGTTGAGCAGGACTACTTTGTTGTTACCTAAAGAGCGCAGATCAGGCGGAGAACACTGAGCCAGACTCCTTAACATTAACTCCCTGATGAGAAGTAAAAAGAGGATGGAAAAGGAGAAGCTGGAGCAGAAGGGATGCCTCTAATTTGTAAAGGCGTCTAGGCAGGGGAGGGGTGTCTCACAGTTGACATGAGCTGGCATGTGCCCTCATCATTTCCTCCCTTTTGTCTGTTCTGTCTGCTGATGAATCGGGAGTTTCCTTCTTCCTTCCTTCCTTCCTTTGCACCCTCCCTCATTCTCCCTTGCTTTCTTTTCTCTTTGTCTCCCTCTTTCCATCTCTTGCCCCATCATAAAGTATTTAAATCCTTCCTCTCTCCGTGTGACAGCATTACCACCCTTGTCATGTCTGCCCATTATCTCTGATCAGTGTGGTGTTCCAGCGCACACATGAGCTCTGGCTTCCAGCTGATGAGGTTGAAATGCATCTCTGCGTGCGTGAATACATTTTAGCTGTTAGATGTTATTTTCTAGGGTGCCCTTAATTCATAATATGTATAATTTTGTATACTGAGCGATCAGTACGAGATATACGATTGCGAGATCGGCGTGAGATGATATCTGTCATTCCAAAGAATATAGTTTGAAAGCACGTGGTTTCACAGAAAAAGGAAACTTGCTTTAAGACACCCAGAACAGGAAAATGCTTTAAAAGGCTTCAGAGCGCGAGAGAGGAAACGCAAGTGTGTGTGAAGTGCTGAGTAGGGATTTAGGGCAAGTATTACTGCAGGAGTGCAAAGAGTGTCTTCAAAGATTGTTTTCATGCCTTGTTTGCATTGGGAGCTTTGGCCTTCCTGGGATCTTGTTTCTTTTTTTTAATCTCTGATTGGAAATCTTTACACCCCTGTTTTGAATCTGTTTCCCTGTCTAACTTCACACTCACTGGCTGTATAATTAAAGCACAGGAAACAGGCCGCTTAGCCACTGTCTCTTCTTGTTATTCCTTCTTTGGCCCCGTCTTTCTCCTCAACCCCCTCATAAGAGCTGGCAGGCGACTCAGTTCTCATCACACTGTCGCACTTTGCGTTCCTGCTTGTTGACCTGGAAGTGATGCAGTGGGATATTGCAAGGCGGTCTGAAAAGCCTGTGTGTGCATTTGTAAGGGTGTGCAAATATGCATGTGTATATTTGATGGGTGTGTGTGAGAATGACAAAAGCAAGGGTGAGGGCTTACGGGCAAAGCTTCATGACTTTTCTTTGTTCTTTCGAGTGAGTTTCTTTGAGGTTAAAAAAAAAAAAAAGCTGTGGTGAGTGCTTTATGAGGTCTCTTTCATACTGTGTAATGTTGTTACTGTCCTGTGGTGCGTTAGCTTTTAGGCACGTGAACGTGTGTGCATGTGTGCCTGCGTAATGTCAGGTTGTCTTTGTTGTCTCCCCTCAGGCTGGCACTCAGATGTCGGTCGTGTGGAGCTTATACAGGTCACTAATGCACTGAGAGGGGAGGCTCTATTCACTGTAGCCACTCAGAGCCCAAACAATAACCCCCCAACTCGAGCCTGCACAAGAGATCAACTCCAAGGAAATGGACCCATTGACCTAGATCCAACCCCATCCTCCGAAGAGATGCCCCGTAACTGACGTGCCGTTGATATCCTTGTCTCAACAACAGTGTTGTGCCACAAGATATCTCATCATCATTGCCTCAAATCAGAGTGTAGTAACATGAGGGTGCTCATTCTGGATCTCATTTTAGAGCCATTAATCAGAAAAATATACAGCAAAAAACAGATGAATCCTACATACATATGAGCATTAGTTTCAACCCTCTGGTCTAACTTTAGTTTTATTTTAGTCAACACCTTTCTGTGTGTGGGAAACTGACCTTTTGTCTGCTAGAATTACTGGTGTGTGTGGTTTGGTGAAATTTACGGAACTGGGCGTTGGTCCCGTGTCATTCTCTGAAATTTTCACACCTTACTTCCACACGAGCTGTGTTTATGTTTCTGCGTGAGGTGAAATGGAGGAAGAGACTGTAGTTTCTCTTTTACATAAATCAGACAAACAAATTAGATCATGCAAAAATTAAAGTATGACCGATGCAAATTTGTATCTCCAAATGTTAGGCTGTGCGTTTATGCAAAATTTCAGCGTCAGGTGTCAGTTATATGTTCAGTAGCTACTGTAGTTATTGCTTTTACACATTTTTGGCCAGTAGAAAGAGTAATCGTGTTTAATTTTTATGTTATATTTGAATAAAAATGATCATCTCCTCTCAGCAGTGTACAGGTTTAGAACTATAGAACTACACTGTATTGTTTTGTTGGTTTGTGACCTAGGCTGGCCTGAGAGCCAGCACAGTGGGCTGATGTTTGCCTGTCACATTCTTCCTGAGCATTTCTTATCCCCATCCCTCACTGCAGCACATTGTCTCCTGTGTCTCCTTCAAGCTAAACTTTGTTTGCTTGCCCTGCTATTGACTCAGGTGTACGGATGCGCTAAGATAACTTCCCCTTCCAAATCCTGCTGTTCCCCTCCCCCACATCCCACAGGCCCCACTTTGTGCTGCCCATTCCTCTGCTGCTACCATCTTTCATTACATTACCTTTGACAGGGTTGTACTTTGATGTTTTTCCCCCCTTTGTCTCAATACCATCTCTTCCTTTCATTTTTAATTTTCTCTTTCTCATGCTCCCATGGTACCCACTAATCTACCCCTTACCTGTTTTGTTGTTATGCCACAGCTTCACTCTTGCTCGCTGGTGATGATCAGGGTAGTGCTATAGCTTCAGCACTAATCTTAATTAAGTAATAAGTGTTGCGTAGCATATTATTAACTCTCTTTGCGTTGCTCTGAAATCTTCAATCATATTCAGTAATATGAGTAAACTTGCATTGGCATTGCTGTAATATTTAAGGCTTAATCGTGCTGTTTTTGTTTCACTGAGCTCAGAAGTAGAATTAGCAAAGAACCCCATTTACATATTTGGGTTAATAGCCATTTTCAAGCAGATCATGTATACTGGGATTACTGGGAAAGACAGGATCCTATAAGTCCTGTGTAAACAACTCAGTCAAAGTATTATATCAATATGGATAATCTAAGTTTGTGTGCAAATATTAGTGTTTTTTTTTTTAACAAAAACACAGCCTAAATCACAATAGTTTGGATAATGAGGACAATTCCCATTTTCTGCAAGCAACATCAATTTTGTAGCTAATTAAATAGAGCAAACATATCTGAGCTTTCTCATCAAAACAGCAGCAAACTCTCCCCATCATTTTTAGCAACAGTAGTTTGGTCGCCCCCCAAACGCACTATAACACAGACAATAACCTCTTCAATGGCTCTCTCCGGATAGTCTTGCAGCTATGTCGTTACTGACAACAAATCAGGTCCGTTCACATCTGGCCTACTTTGAACTGACACAACATCTATCTCTATCAGCCCCTCAGGACCTATCAGCACCACTACACCTCTTTACCTCTCGTGTCTCCTTCCACCTCGGCGCACATCATTCATCTGTCTACCTGTGGCCCAACACTCGATTCCACCAGCTCCCCGTCGCATTAACAGCCTCTCATCCCCCTTTCACCACCATCATCTTTTTTTTTTCAGACTCTCTTGCCTCTCTCATCTCATCCCCCTGTCTCAACCTCCCACCTCAATCAGTCTACCTTTGCCTAAAACCCTCTTATCCCTCCCTCTCACCCACTCAGCCGCCCTGTTATTTCACTGTCCCTTCAGCCATCGCAGAGCACAATAGGAGTATTACCCGCCAATTTGGCTCCATTGAAGCCACTTTGTGTTTGTCTGCGGGTCTTGAAATGTGTCAGTGTGTGACTTTATGGTGATGCCAGGGTTTGACTTACATTTCTGGAGATAGTATGTGATGCTTATGTTGAGATTGTTTGGATTTGGCCATTATTTTTACCTTACACATGAAATCAGTTTTATTTTTAAATCTCATAAAACAGCTGCATACAGTGAATGTGATAAAGCTCTTAATTGCTTAAGGCTTAACAGGCCGTGACGGTGTGTTACATCTACATTTCATTACTTTATTACCATGTCAACATACCTGAGGGGGATTTGTCTCAGTTCATTTCAGAAAATAAAAACACAAGCAGCAGCAAAATTGTAGCAAAGCAACCAGTGGTACAGAACAAGAATAAGAACAAGATTCTAGTGTGCTTCAGTGCAACAGTGAAAAAACTGACTTTAAAGTGGTCCAAGAGACTATAGTGGAAATATGACTCATTAGGTAATATAAGTGTTTATAGTGTTGTGTAAAGGTCTTGAGCCCCCTCATTTGCAAACACAAATGGAAATACAGTATGTAAGGCAAAAAAAAAAAAAAGCCTGTACAATTTTAAGGAGCTTAAAAGGCAGTATTTGGTGTGACCACCTTTATTCTTCAGCACAGCCTGAGCTCTCTGAGGCGGCTTTCATGTAATTTCTTTAAGAAGTCTTCAGGAACAGTTCTCCAGGCTTCTTGAAGGACATTCAAAGCTCTTCTTTGGATGTTGGCTGCATTTTGTTCTGTTCTTTGTCGAGATGATCCCACACTACTTCAATAATGTTGAGGTCAAGGCTCTGGGGAGGCCAATCCATGACTGATAGTGTTCCACTGCATGTTTTTTTTTATTGCATTGGAGTGTGTTTGGGATCAATGTCATGCTGAAAAATGAGGCCATTGCCAATTCGATACTTTCCAGATGGTATTGGAAGGTGGAACAAAATCTGATGGCACTTTTCTTCATTTGTAATTGCATCAATTTTTACAAGATCCCCAACAGCACTGGCTGAAATGCAGCCCCAAACCATGACAGAGCCTCCACCTTGTTTTACAGATGGCTGTAGACACTCACTGTTGGACCTTATTGCTGACCTCCTCTGCACATATTGATGATGATTTGAGAACAGAAATTTCAGATTTGAATGTATCACGCCATAATACCTGTTGCTTTATGTTTTCAGTTCACTTCTTTTGGCCGGTCCCTTCTTTAAGAACGGCTTCTGACCAGCCACTCTTCCACTGAGACCATTTCTGATCAGACTTCAGTGAATACTCAGGTCCCATTTCAGTTCTTTACTGGATTTTTTCCTATTTTTTAAGGACATGACTTTAAGATACCTACTTGAGTTAGTATTTTAGGTGTGCCACATCTTCTTTTGTTCGTCACTTGTCCAGACTCAAGGAAAGAAATGTGAACAAATTATGTCTTTTTGCAATAGGCAAAAGTCCCTAAAGGTCCAATTTAAATTTGGTTCTTTGCTAAGTTGTCAGTCATTTGTAGACACGACACTGGTTCATCTCCTGAGTTAGGTACCTTTTTATGCTTGATTCATAGGTCAGTATTAAGTGGCTTTGAGCCTTTGCCCAAAGAAAAACTAACTTTAAAATAATTACAAGAAAGTCTGGCTGCTTAGGAGCAAAATATAAAGAAATTAACATTGGCTCAAGACTTTTGTATACTGTACCTTGTTAATAATAATAATAATTAATTAATTGTAGTTGTGGTCTACTCATTGTTCCAAATTTTAGTTTAATGCGTCATTCTGTTGTCCTCTTTTTCTTCTTCTTTTGACACTCCTCCTCCTCCTTCCACCAACACACACACGCAAACATAGTCAACATGTCATCACTCTCCTTCTGGATAATTAAACAGCGCTTCTTTGCTCCCTCTCACATATTTGAAACAGAACATCACCGCATGAATATTCAGTTGATTGGTTTTGATGACTGTGAGCCGATTGTCTGCGCAATCACTGTTTCATCAGGGAGTGCTGATTGAGGAATGGCCAAAAAAAGGGGGACAATCTATTAATATTTAACAAACTGCGCACGCTAATTTTTCTTGTGCCATTCAGCCTGCTTCAATACATGCTTTTGAGCTTATCAATGAGAGGCTTTCATGTCACATTAACCTACAACAAAAGCCAGAGAGGGATTTAATACCGAGATATCTTGATCTTTTAGTGTAAAAGCCTTGCATTGCAATAGGAGGTTAAATTGTGGGGTTTCCTGACTTTGAATCCATGCAGGGACTCTTGATAGTTGAGGTTACAGCAGCAGCTACTGAGCAGAGCATCGAAATCTACACACTTTCATTGACTCTCCCGGGCCTCTCGCTCAATGGAGAGCGGGTGGTAGAAGAAAATCTTCTTTAAAATATGGTAATCCCTGACTGCACCCTGCTGCAGAGACAGTCAACTGAAATCTGAGTTAAGGAGCATATAGCGTAAGCTCTTAGAAAGCCAGAGGAGCGTATTTAATGAGGTTAGTGACACTTGAGGAGCCAAGCAGAGTGAATTGGCTGACAGTGAATTCCACTGCCCTTTATATATGTATATTTTTTTTAACTTGATCCACACTGCCACACTGACCCAAAATCTAAAATCTTTTATGCCATGTTGCCATTCTATAGCACTTTTTTTTTTTTTACTTTTCCACCATTTTTATATAGTTTTATCTTTCTTCATCCACTCTCTACCACATTCTTTTTTAAAGGCAGTGGCCCTGAATTTGTTTTGTTACTCCTAAAATAGAATCCTAGGTAATTTTCTCCACTTCTGTGTAAGAGGATGACAAACCGAGGGGGCCATAGTGAATGAATAGCAACCTTCACGTATCCTCCCACTCCACTTTGTTCTGTCATTTCTGCGCTTTGCTTCTGTGGCCTCAAAATGAAAGCCCTCTTCAGGAAGGAATTATCATTTGTGTCTCGCCAGTTAAAAGAAATTACTGTTTGATTTAAGGAGCAGCCGAGACTCGTGCTTGTAGGCACACTGTTTGTGTGTGTGCATGTGTGTTTAAGCTTAGACTGGGGGGGTGGGGTGGGGTGGGGGGTGGCGTGTGCCTTGTCAGATCCCGGAAGGATGAATAGAAGCTAATCTCTCTCTTCCAGGGAATTCTGCTGGTGATGTCTCAGGCAAACTCAAAGGAGCTGTGGGAGTGCAGCGGAGTGTGCAATACCGTCTCAACAATGGTATATTTTCAAAGCATATCTGACTCTTGTCTTGGCAGTAGATAGACGTGGTTCTTCCTCAGATGTGAACCATGTCCCCACCTGTGCTTGCAAACAGATCCATACTTTTAAACCCAGTGAATCTTATTTATTTGGACTAACGGCCTTCCTGCACCCAGGCCTGATTCACACGTTAGCAGATTTGCTCGGGCGAAAGGAAGAGCAAAGAAGACGACGGTGTACACAGATGCATGTGCAGGTGTGTTTCTGTAGAAGTGTGCAGGTGTGCATGCAAAAAAGAGGAGCATAGAGATACTCTGATAAAGCCTTTTTGCCACATTCCCATGGTAGTCTGTCTGGGCTTGCTTTTGGATTAAATTTCTTCCAGTAGGAATTCCTTCTTTTTTTTTTAACTCCCCAGAGTAAGCATAAACCTCAGTGAGCTCACTCTCTGCCTAGTGGGAGGGGGAATGGTAACAATTTAAAGAATGCGAAAGGTTCCTGAAAAGGCCTAAGGGAAGGGTGATTCCAGTAATTGCGTCATGTGTTTTAGAGCTTCATGGGGGGTGGTTATAGTTTGAAGATGCAGAGAAAGGTCAGAGAGGCCAGTCAAACTGGGAGCTTTTCTGGTCTAGACTGGTCACTGTTGCAGTCTTTAGACTGGATTATTTTTATTTGATCTTTTTTTAAGCGTCTTTATTTAGGTTTTTGGATGAAGCACATCTAAAAGGTTTCATTAAGGGCATTAAAGTGCCCAAAAGCATTTGAGCGCTCACAGAGACTGTCGGGTTTTTTGGACTTAATAACTTAGCATTATGGTGTTATTTAAAAAAATAATTACCCACCCTAAACTAGTGTGGAACTCCTGAGAATATGTTTCATTTCATCACTGTGAATAATAACTAATCACTGAAAAAGACCGAAACACTTAGATGTGCACAAATTAATGAACACAAGTAGTTTAATCTTAATTAAGACAAGCTATTTTTCTACCACAGAAATAAATTTGTGAAATATTGTGATGTTGTGATGAGTCATTGTCTTTGGGTAACAACGAGCATTTAACAATAAGTACTCAGTGATTTCATGATGGAAAATCAGTGTCTGATTTCAACATCCTTCTCCAGAATACAGTGCAGACAATGACAGGATAAAAGGAAACAAGGGACATGTTTTGTTTGGCTTCATTCACAGTACAGCGCATTGCACATCAGCGTCATGTGTGGTTTGTGTCTGCTGAGCTGAGCCGTGTGTCATGTAGGGCGGAGCTGTGAGACAGGTGCGGAGATGAAAAGATTGGCAGGGGAGAGTAGGGTGTGCCTGCTCTGTGGCTGTTCTGACAGGCCTTTGGTATTTTTCCAAAAAGTGTGAGTGCATGCTGTGACTCGGAAAAACCAGCTCTCGTTTCTCTTGGGATTTTGCAGGTGTGCGCGACTCAAAGTGTACGTCTGCCTTTATTCCACAGCACTCCGCTGCGTACCACAGAAAACTATGTTCATGCGTTAGGTGACAGACGTACGGGCCTATAGGTGTTGAGCATCTGTCTAATGCAACAGTCACAATGTGGCATAATGAAATTGACAGCTCCAGTAGGGAGCTGTTACTGGCAGCGTAGGTAAAAAGCACCTCCAGTTCTGGTAATACTCAGCCCCATGTGATCTATACCCAGACAGATGTGATGCTGCTGTTAGCGACGTATTTAGACGATACAGACGTTTTTTCTTAAGCTGTGTATAGTAAATATGGAATTTTGTTGTCTTCAGTTTTGTTCTTTGTCCCCTCTCAGTGTGTCTCTGTGTGTGTGTGTGTGCTTGATTGTGAGTGGGCATGTGTGCGTGGTAATGATGCTTTGGCTGCTGTTGCACGGGGCACTGTGTTAATACACTCTCTGGATGCGTTAATATACTGCGAGAATGAGAGGCTGAGAGAAAGAGAGCGAATAATTATGTTTCCTCTTTTGTCTCGGCTCCCTCAATTAAGCCTGAAGAGAGGCAGACTGAGCACATGTCTACTTATCCACTTAAAGCTCAGCAACAATGGGACCCCCCAATTTCTCTGTCTTTATCTCTCCCTCTCACGCCGTCTTTATTTCTTCCTCCTCCCCGTTTTCCCACTTTTCTCTATCAAACTTCTTTTCATAGCTCGGCACCCCAATATATTTTTTTTCCAGCTCTCTGTCTGTACCAGCCTCGACACCCCCTGCTTCATGTGTTTCGCCTCCGGCCTCGCCTCACCTCTCAGCTCTACAGGGGTTTAAGCAGAGAGCGCTCCCTCCTCTCCGTGTTACCCTTCTCCATCTACCTCTGCGGTGCCTTGCTGGGGGGCACAGGGAGAGGAAAACCGAAGAGACTGAACATTTTAGACTGTACACTGCCAGAGGAAAGGCAGCGGTTTGATTTCCCCTGTGTTTTGTCACTCCGGATTGTGTTGTTTGTTTGACCCGTGTGTGTTTGTGCGTGTGTGTTTTGCACCTCCCTGACATAGACTGAACTATATGGGTTTGGAAAAGTAATGTAAATTCAGGGAAAGGGTCATTAGTAGTTAAAAAAAACAACCTATATATATATATTTTTTTTGTTTGTGGTTTTGTGTGTTGTTGCTGTTTTTATAAGCGAGTTCCTGATTTGCATTTAATCCAGATGTTTATCTATCTATAAATCATTCCAGCTGAGACAATGAAGTCATTGAAGTAATTATTAACAATGATACCAGCGGAGGAGGGCTAACCCCAAAATAAATATTCAGCATTATTTTTTTTTTAGGTGGGGGTGGGGGTGGGGGGGGGGGC
>JAVDPK010003123.1:450913-478237 GCA_034780415.1 Cichlasoma orientale | reverse complement strand
CCCCCCCCCCCCCCCCCCCCCCCCCCCCCCCCGGCCAGCATGTGGGGTGGCCTCAGGGGGACAGAGGATGTAGGAGAGATGAGAAATAAAGGGCTGCATGAGAGGCAGGAGAGATGCATCAGGGTCAGGTTAAGCTTATGTAACTGCTTCCCACAGCTGGGGTGAGACGTGCTGCAGTAGCCGAGCTCGGATACGGGAGCGCACATAGCGGTGTGGTGCAAAGTCAGAGTTGAAAACCCTCTTCTCTTATTGCCCTGTTTACTTCTTGTTTTCAGAACTCTCATTTCTGTAACTGTAACACGGTTGACTTATTGTATTTCTGCCACAGAGAACAAACAAATCTGCACTGTTGTCCGATTACTGTACGTAATACAGTAACACTATAGTTAAAAAATAGCAGCTGTGGTCAAAGTTTGGTGAAATTAAGACTTGACTTATACCAGCGCTGTAGACCTCAGGGGAAAAATTGATGCTTCTTTTGCATTATAAAAACAGGTGACTCACCAGATGTGGTAGCTCCAACCAGATGCTCCAAACAGTACGCCAGTGGCCATCTGCTTTGCAATATATTGTTATACACGGCACCACGAGAGCTTACTTCCATCATTTTCCTGCTTATTGGCTTATCCCACTGCAGTCAAACGTGTTTGCATAAGACTAACTACTGGGCAAACGTTCACAACAGCAAGCATGCTCGCACTTGCATTCCTTCACACTATACATAGCACATTATGGAAATCTCGGTCTACTCTAAGCAGCTCAGGGCTGGTATTAGAGAAAATTAGGTCGTGTTGGCATGGATCATTTAATTGAGTTTTTAAGCACAAAATAGTCTCCATAGCTTCTTTCATCTCCTGTCATTTTGCTAATGGTGTGTATGTGTGTGCACTTCTCTTTGTCTGCAGCGAAACAGGGGGGGTGTTTCCCAAAATGTTTTGTGCGCACGCCTGTACACGTCTGCATGGTTTTGGTGGGCAGTGAGTTTCAGGGGAGAGTTTGAAGAAATTGTGGTTGCTTGTGAGTCCCTCCACCCCCTCCCCCAAATCCCTCCAGGCTCAGACAATACCTCTCTTCTTTGTTTCTGATGAGTTGTTTGTGTGTGCGTTTGATTTTTTTCTTGTTTCTCTGCTTTTTTTTTTTTTTTGCCAAACTGCATTATCTTAAAAACCAGTGTGATTTATTCCCTTTCATCATGCACATTCATATTCTACAGACTGTCTTATATTGTATGCTTCACAGCTGTCCTTTCAGCTTTACTTGACCAGCTTCATGTGACACACCGGGCAGGTCTTCCTTCAGTACTTTTAGAAGTACCTTCCTCTTCTTGTCTTCTCCCTTCTCCTCTGTGTGTGTTTGACATATCAGGTCACTTTGAAGTTGTGAGAGCGCCCCTGAAGACTTCTCTCTCTTCTTTCTCTCAGGGCAAACTGACACCACCCCATGAGGATGTGTGCAGGATTATGGAGCCGGTAAAAGATGGCAACGCACTGATGCGGGGAAGCTGGTGATGTGGCGGCTTAATCATTGGTAACCACAGCTTTTACACCTTAGTATCTTAGCAATGCAAAAATATCCACACATGATAGTTTTAAAGGCTTGATAGGCTAAACACAAGCAAAAAAAAAAAAACACTTTTCTCACCAGTGTCTCTGCAGTTTGAGCCCACACTGAGAACCTGATGGTGTGGGTTTGATGGTGTGTGACTCTCAGAGGACAAACTGATCTGGCAGCCTTTGACTCAGCACTTCCATGTGCTTGTGTAACAGAGAGCTCGAGGTGAAGTGGGCTGCTGAGATAACTTTATGATCAAAATAACGCAGCTATAAAGTGATTTCTTTGATCGTCTTGACTGTGTTGGGAATATGGCTAGTGCATAATTTTCACACCGCTCGGGGAGAAAAGTGCTGCACTGCATTTGTGTTGGGGTTCAAAAGTGCACCGGCAGAAGACTTAAATTAGTCAGAGTTTAGAGATTTGTAACTTTAGCCATTTAAAATTTTTGAAGCTTTTATCACCATTAAAAAGTGAACAAGATTTTGATACATTATGAACAGCAGGCTGAGACATAACTGCAGCACAGGAAAAATTTTAACAAGCCTTTTATCCATGAGTGTTCACATTCGGGTGTGCTGTACAAATCAAATCTTAGTTAAAAAAAACAACTGGTATTGGCCTCTCATTAGCATTACAGTTCAAGTCACAATGACCACTGATACCTTTGATTCATCATTGTTAGTTAATGGGCCATCAGATCTCTTACACAGCACAGTGATGGGCCGTCTTACCAGCAGTACTTGTTTGTCAGGGCATCATATACGTCTCGCAGAAGGCTATTTAAGTACCGGTTCAAAATTTCTTAGTATTAACAATATGGCTTGTTGTTAATATATAATACACAAACACATTTTAAGCTACTAAAGAAGTACCTCGTTTAAATGGACAGTGCAGGTTTTGATTTCTTTGAAAACTGTTTTGTGTGTTTGGTCTCAACGCAACTTGGTGTTATTCACTTTGTGTGACTGATGCATACAAGACCCAGTCAATAAAACCAATACATTAGATATACAGAACATGTATGATATGGCTTAGGCATCACTAAATAATTTAAAAATAGTTCTCTATCTGGCTTCTAATCTTATAAGAAGAGGCTGCCCAAATTATGCAAAATGGCAACTTTGTTATTTATTCCACAGTTAAATCATGGGAAATGTGGAGAGTCAGAATGGAGACAGTGGAATCCATGGTGATGTGCCAGGACATCTCTCGCGTAAGCACACTTCCCGCTCGCTCCGTATCTCCAACAAACAGCAAATCAGCCGTCGTTCGAGGCACTCTTCCTCAGTGAAACAGAATCACAGAAACTCCGAAGCCTCGACCCGCTCTTCCAGCACCCCGAGCATCCCACAATCCTTAGCAGAGAATGGACTGGAGCTTTTCAATGCAGCAGATGAGTTTGACAAATTTGACATCAACCCTCACTGGAGCCAGCGTGTTGCTATGACAATGAGGCCCGAGTCCTATCAGCACGATGACGACCCCTTGGCCACGCCGACTCCCGACACCTCAGAGGCAGACACTATTGCTCAGGATGGAGGAGAGGACTCAATGGGGGAAGGAGACGCTATTGGAGAGGAAAGGTACCTACAACAAATGACTGAAGGACCCCGAGAGGGAGCGAGTAATAAAAAGAAGCGGTCAAAGTCAGCAGACATGTGGAGAGAAGACAGCCTGGAGTTCTCTATGTCAGACCTCAGCCAGGAGCATCTGACCAGCACAGAGGAGATGGTTGATGGAGGAGAAGAGGAGGAGGAGCGGTTTGCGTGCCCTAGAAGCAGTACAGGTGAAGATGTACAAAAATACACATATCACCATATTTAGGTACTTTAAACCTACAGAAAATATGTGTAGTTTTCTCATGTACACATTCAGACATATATCCATCATTAGTGACAGATTTATGCTTTTATTTGCATGACTTGCAGTCTTGACTGACATATTTTCTAATAGAATAGATTTAGATGATATTTCTTTTTGTAAATAGCCTAATTAGAAATAAACAAATGAAATAATTAAAAAAACAAACAAACAGTGTAGCTGTTGAAAAATGGTGACAGCTACATCGGTGATGGCTGAAGAATAAAAAAAAGTTCAGGGGAGCATGTTCATGGTTGTTGATTTGATTCAGTGAACAGGTGATGAGGGGGAGGGAGGTGGTAAAAATCGCAGGCACTCACTGAGTGGGGAAAAATGATCTGAGAAAATCTGCTGATTGAAGGTTAGCTGCCATCCATCAGTTGCAGCAGTTCAGCTGATCACAGGGTTGTTAGCTTAACTGGCACTGTGCAGGAGCTGCGGGGGTTCAGCGTGACAGCAGGCGGTAGCTGGTAACTTAACCGCTGAAGGTCTCAGCGCTGCCATGAGTGGACGGCTCATTCAGAATAATGTATGGTCTTGTCTCACACACACACACACATGCACACACGCACGCATGCGTGCACACACACACACACACACACACACAGGTTCATAATCGCTCAGGAAAATCATAGAGTTTCACAGAAGGACACAGGCACATATGGAGAAGGTTAAAAGTGGCAAAGTTAACTGAAAGTAACTGACAGTAATCAGAACTCACCTTGCCCACACACAAATTCACACCGTGCTCTGCAACCTGTGTGCATTCTAGGCGCAGCTGAAAGGGCATCGTCTCTGGACCATCTGTGCAGCCAGCAGAGTCCTGGCTTCAGGGGGCAAAGGAGCCGCTACATTAAAAACCACAGAGAAGCCGAGTGCGACGGAGACGGGGAAGTGGAGGAGGGTTTGATGTCTCCAACCGAGGAGGATGGTGGGGGGTATGGAGCTTTCACGCTCCCCTGCCGGCGCTCACACTGCCTTTCTGAAGGCTTGGCTGGGCTCGGTATTCCAGCTGCACCCTGCCCTACCTTCCAGGGACGACGCGCACAGACTACTCAGGTTTGAGCACCTTTCACAAATATGCATATGGATAAATATTCAAAGCAGATGAAAGAGTAATCAGGGTAAAAGCCTTCTTTCTCTACTTTTGCCTGGTATTCTATCCTTGTTGGAAAAAAAATACAGACTTCTAAACTTAGAATAATAGAGGACGTTGTTTACCAGTACAGTCCAGGAAGTCCAGTGGCTTCACAGACACGACAGTGGACACCAGTTCATCGAGCAATTAACATGTTGTTGACAACCACAGGAATTTCCTGTGTGTGCTGTGGACTTGTGTATATGCATGTCGTATCTTTGCACATCCAAGCATGTTTGTATATTTGTACAGTTGGGAAAGGGATTACACGGAAAGATAGTCGAATAGAAAGTCACCGTAGGGATCTTGTCCCCTCATCACACACGGAGCTTACATGCCTAAATATCCACAACAAAGACATTTTGAACTTTGAACTTTATCTACAGGATTTTCTTTATCGTCTTCCTAAAGCAGATTAAGTCAAAGGGTAAGAAGAAGGTAAAGTTCACCCTGATGTATCACCAAGAGGCTAGTTTTTTTTTTTTTAGAAATTTTACAGTCAAAAATAAAAACTAAATCAGCAGAATAAGTAATATTACCACGTGTCACTGATAAAAACAGAGTTGCCAAATAAAAAGTACTAAAATACTGAACCAAGGCTTTCATTCAACGCATTCCTGGAACCCCCCCAAGCACCCTTGGATAGCAGAGTGCTTATTATAAATTCATCTAGTCAGGCTGAGGGGGTTGTTAGATATAAATAGATTGACAACACAGCAAAACAAAAAGAAATGGAACAGAGGGAGACTCAGTTTGGTGAAAGCACAGAGGATGTCATGCTTAAAGTGGAAACTCTTCTTTTATCAGAAATGCATGAAAACTTATGCAACTAGCAGCTCATGTATACAAACAAATGCAAACACAGCAACATTTTGTGTAGCCTAAGCTGACAGGTCGATCTAAGAGAAATAACTTCTTGTGTTATGCAGACTGAGGAATTAGTTATCCAGGTCATAGAGGCTGTCTGTATGTGTGTGTGTGTGTGTGTGTGTGCCACTAGTTTATAGTTTGGTGATGCAAATAAATCAGCTTCTATACATGCATTAATAATGCCTTATCTGTTTCTACTCTGTTTTTCTGGATGACAGGACATCTCTGGTGTTTTGGGCGAGGGGAGCGAGTACGGCGACAGCGGGATCGACGGCGTTGCCACAGAGATAGATGGAGATGGAGAATTGGTCTCCCGGCGGTGTAAGGCCATGTCGGCCTCTTTCTCCGTGTACTCAGCTACAGAGAGCAGTGTTTTTAATGGGAGCGACAGTGGGAGCAGCAGCGCAGGAGGAGTTGAAGGAAGAGGGGGTGAAGGAGGCAAGGGGGGAGTTTATGAAAATTTCCGGAAGGAGCTAGACAATCAAGCCTGGGTAGGTTACATTTTTCGTGTGTGTGTGTGTGTGTGTGTGTGTGTGTAGGTGGGTGCGTTTCTGTAAAATATAGGTAAATTCCCTGTGCTTCTAATTCTATCATCTTTTCTTGTCAGACAAATCGGAGCCGAGACTGTACAGAGGAGGCTTCTTCTGCTGTAAGTGACGAGCAGAGCAGCGGCACACTCAGTAGTGTGTATCCATCTGACGTTGTGATGGGCTGTGCACATGGCACAGTCAGGAAAGCGGGGGCTCTGGCTGTGAAGAACTTCCTGGTTCATAAGAAGAACAAGAAGGTGGAACCTGCAGCAAGACGCAAGTGGAAACACTACTGGGTTTCTCTGAAAGGTGTTGCATTGATTTTTAGTACTTTTATGTTTAATATTTGTGTTGGCTTTTACCTGCATGTGATAGTTCACAAAAAGAGAGAGGCAGAAACTGTAAGGCAGTCGGTTGCAGGTGTTGCAGGTCTGAGTACATGGTCCCTATATAGAGCTCTTTGTGAACTCTTAAATAAGCACAGTTACCAGTTGCTAAAATGCTTCTGCCTTCGTCTTTCAGCTGCTCCCTTTAGGGGTCGCCACAGCGGATCATCTGCCTCCAACTCTAGCATCCTCCTCTGTCACCCCAACCCTCTGATTGTTCTTTTTCACTACATCCATTCTGTGATCTCTTCTTCTCCTGCCAGGCAGCTCGATATTCAACATCCTTTGCCCAATATATTCACTATTCCTCCTCTGCATGGGTCCAAACTATCTCAGTCTTGCTTCTCTTGCTGCTGTGCTTGTCTGACACATCACCCCTACACCTGTCTCCACCCACTCCACCCTGTCTGCACTCCTTTCTTCCTCACCTCTCTTGTGCCCCATATTTGAGTTGGCACAGATTTTTACACCGAATGCCATCCTGACACAACCCAACCAGCAACAGGAGTTGACTGGCTTGTAGCCTCCGAGGCTGGGTTTAAAATGTTTCTGCAACTAAAAATTTTTTTTTAAACAAAATCTCATTCAGATACACAACCCAAAGCGGTTTAATCTCCCATACACTCTATCCCTTGTTAGACTGCATTCACATCAGCTTTCCCTGCTCTTGGATGTCACCCCTACTGTCCTCTCTCACACTCTTCAATGTGGCCTTACATTTCCCCTCCTCAGCTTCATCACAATTTAATTTTACGGAGGAATCCGCATCTAATCTAATTCCATCCTCTTGAAATGCATAAGATAGAACATCTGCAGCTGCACTCCTCCTATGCATCACCCTAAAAATAATATCTCTTTCATATGATGTTATGAGTTTGTACTGATAACCTTTGTACCAATAACAATATATGTCCACAACTAAAATAAGAATTTTCTTTGTTGTTGTTTAAATAGAGTTCAGGAAAAGGAAAGGTGTTTAAACTGATTTATTAGTACTTAATATGACATCAGCAAAAAAACCTTCTCTCTCTCTTGTTTTTTCCTTTTCCAAATTTCTTCTTGTGTGTCCTTCAAGGCTGCACCCTCTTCCTCTATGAATCTGATGGCCGTTCAGGTATTGACCACAACAGTGTTCCTAAACACGCGTTGTGGGCGGAGAACAGCATTGTTCAGGCTGTACCTGAACATCCCAAGAAAGACTTTGTCTTCTGTCTCAGCAACTCAGTGGGAGATGCTTTCCTCTTCCAGGTGAGAGAGCGACTGGAATTTAAAACATCTGTGTTGCAAAACAGGTCCGTTACTGGCACGAAGGTGTTTCATGCAAGTTAAAGTTAAACCACAGTGGCATTCATGTATGTAGTCTCAAAGGGCCCCAGTGTTTTTCAGTCCCTCCGTTGTTTGTTATGTGGTGCTACTGTACATGCCAACATCAAGCATAAAGAGAAACAGAGATGAATGGAAATAAGAAGACAGCTAATTTCCTCTAGGGGATTTGTGTGTGGCTCACATGTTAACCATGAGCGGGGGAAAGGCAGCCGTGTGTCCTTGTGTTTATGTTTGACATGCTTAAAGGCCACACTGTCATACTGTGACAGTGATCCAGCAGACTGACCATTGTGTAATATTAAAATGTGTCTATTTATATTCATGACAGCTCTCCTCAGTGACATTTAATTCATGAATGGGAAGAAAGTAATAAAACGATGATGAGATTATAATGACCACCTTCTCCCAGAGGGCAATATTGGGAGTCATGCTTCAATTCATTTAGCTGCCAGTTTCTTGATTTTATCTACTCGCCATTGTTACCTGTTTTGTTAAGATCCTTTCCTCCCTTCTGTTCAGACATCGGGCCAAACAGAGCTGGAGAACTGGATCACAGCGATCCACTCCGCGTGTGCTGCCGCTCTTGCTCGGCAGCACCACAGGGAGGACACCGTGCGACTGCTGCGAACTGAAATCCGCAAGCTGGAGCAGAAGATTGACATGGACGAGAAAATGAAGAAAATGGGAGACATGCAATTGTCCACTGTCACCGACGGCAAGAAGAGAAAAACGATACTGGAGCAGGTATGGGTGCAAGCAAGTAGTTGTGTTGCGTGGAAGTGGCTAAAAGTGGAGCTGGGTCATGGACTGTGACATACTGAAAGTGGTCCAATAGATTAAAGCTGTACATGAGGTAGTGATGTGAAGTATTACACAAACAACAGCCTTTAGTTTTGTGATAATGCAATTTAATAAAACTTTATGTCATTGTTATGCTGATTGTAGGGAGGTTTGTGATCTCATGCGGTAAGAACCCTCTTTGCCTCATTACCTTCCAGTTAACTTGAATGAAAACACCTGAAGGTGGTTTATAGATGCACATCACTGTAACTTGAACTGACGTTCTCAGGCACTGAAATCATGGCATTAAATCATCTTTACAGCGTGCCGTCATCCAGGCAAAATGCTCTAAAGCAGCGCTTTCAACCAAAAATGTTTTCACTTATTCCAGCTGCTGCTCATTTAGAAACACATGCAAGTCCACTTGCTGAAGCACATGCCATGCATACAGGCACACAGCACGCAGGTAAACCCGGCTAATCCTTTTATATTTAACAGTTTTTTTTGGACGCATCACAAGTTTTTCAAGGCTTTTCCAGGAATTTTGTTCGGGTTCAATAGAACAGTGATTTGGTCTTATTTCATGCTGCTGATTGGAGCCAGCATTGACGGGAAATATTACAAAAAAGCTTAGATGTGCGGTCATTAACAGTAAGCCGCCTTGTCTTAGCAAGTCTATGCAACCCTGTCTGTCTTTATAATGGTGTCGTTACATAATGTTCTTGCTAGTGTTTGTTATATGTTACGCAACATGATCTAGAAAGCAGCTAACCTCAATCAAGTAAAATAGCTGTAATTTATGAGGAAGCACTTTGATTGCCCGCTATAAAGACGCAATAATTGAAACTGTGGCATCAAAGAGGAAAATAACGCCTCAAGCGGGGTTTATAGCATTGACTGACATTTTTCAGTTGAGTCACAGAGGTGCCAAAAAAATAATATATCTGTAAAAAAAATAAGAAGATACAGCACAGAGATGAATAAATAAAAGATTAAAGAAGTGTGGAAATATAATGGCAAAACGTATAGGAAATGTTACAATTATTTGAATAATTACATATTTACTGTTAAGGTTTTTCTACTGTTACTTTTCCTTTAGTCTTTTCACTGTTGCTTTTTCCATTCCTCGAAGAGGCAAACTGTCCACTGGCTGGCTTTGTGTGAGCCTTACTGCCCAGGCTGAGCAGTCAGTGGCTGCGCACATGAATCCTACTTTGTTTGGAGCTTCTTAGCATGGAAAACAGGATGAAGGGGCCACAGTGGACTTGCACAGTGTGAATGTGATAGTGGTTTTACTCAAGCAAGGAAACCCCCGCTGCAAAAGTGGAGCAAGATTTGTGGAGAGGTGTCCAACAGGTTCTTTTAGCATGTGCTCAGTATGCAGAGGAAAATTCTCAGTTGAACTGTGTTTCAGAGATGCTGCCAATGCTGAAGCAGGATTCATGTGCGCGTGATTTAACTGGGCAGAAAAGCCCACTAAAAGCCAGTAACAGCTTGGAAATAGCAAAAGCAACAGAAAAAAGATGAAGGATCGAAAGAGGCAGTAAAATACTCTAAATATTAATATGTAGAAATAAAAAGAACTGTTTTAATAATTTTATACAAAATTAATGGCCTTTAAAAACTAAATAAATAAGTAAATGTGAAAATATATTAAAATCCTCACAGTTGTTCTTTTACATTTTGTTCTCTGTCTTCATATTTCCACATTTTTTTAATATTTTCATTTATTTGTGTTAATATTTCCACACTTCCACATAGATGACCACAGCAACCAATGCAATATTAAGTCTAGTTTTGTGTTTCGCTGTGAGTGTGTGTGTCCCCGTGTTTCACCTCCCACGGCCCACCCTGTGATACATTGCACATAGAACAGCAGGTCACCAACTAGTGGGGGTTGTGTTGGTGAGTAATACCTCTCCACAGGGGCTGCAGCACTCCCACATCTCACTTCTCCTGAAACAACCGAATAACCGCCTGACACAGTATCAGTTCTTTATCTCTTTTTTTCCCTTGTTGTTCTCATTAGAGATAAAACTGGAAAAATCTGGATCTCATCAGCACAAATTTATATTGCATAATCACAAACACATGACTTTGACTTTTTACTCTCTAATCTCTTCCGCTCATAGATCTTCTTGTGGGAGCAGAACTTAGAGAGGTTTCACATGGATCTCTTCCGTTGCCGCTGCTACCTGGCGAGTCTGCAGGGCGGCGAACCTCCCAATCCCAAACGCCTCCTGGGCTTCGCTTCACGTCCCACCAAAGTGGCCATGGGACGACTGGGCATCTTCTCTGTTTCTTCCTTCCATGCACTGGTATGGTTAAAAATGCACATGCTCATAATTTTTAATACTGGTGTCTGACTGTCTGTCTGATTGTAATTTTGCTCCTAAACATAATCGGCGCTTATTAATCCAAACCTGAAAACTCTGCCTCACGTGTCTCTACATGTTCCAGTAGAGACTGCGTGAGAGGTTTCCAACTGCCGACCCTCAATAACAGCCCAGCTTGAAGAGTGGGTGTGTTTATCTGCCTGTGAGCGCCTTGTCACATACGCCTACTGAAAGCAAGGATTTCTGCTTGCCTGACAAATGTTCAAAGAAATAGATACTACATATACCCCATAGTTTATAAAACAAATGAACAAACCAGTTCAGTTCTTAAAGTTAAAGTGTTTTAAGCATGAAAAATGTTAAATTATAAGAACCTGAATGACTCCCAAACACACTGCCAGTGCAGTAAAAGCATACCTGGATAGAAAAACACACAATGGAAGACTATCAGTCATGGATTGGCCTCCCCAGAGCCCGGACCTCAACATTAGAGAGAATAGAACAAAAAGGCAGCCAACATCCAAAGGAGAGCTTTGAATGTCCTTCAAGAAGCCTGGAGAACTGTTCCTGAAGACTGCTTAAAGAATCTACAAGAAAGCTGGCTCAGAGAGTTCAGGCTGTGCTGAAGAATAAAGGTGGTCAAAACAAATATTGACTTTTTCAACGCTCTATTTTTGCCTTGTGTTTGCACATGTGTCAATAAATCACTTCACCTATTTCTCATTTTCCTGGCAAAATATAGTACAGTGCAAGCATTCATGGCAGCTGTTTTCCCTGATTGTTAATATGATTCATATTATATGTTCGGGCACAGTCTATTGGGAATATTCTTTCTGAAGCCCCCCGTTTTGTCCCACTTTGGCAGTAGAATACAGTGGAAACATCCTTTTTTTCAGTAGACAGCTATGACATATATGATTTTCTATTGATGTGGCTGGTTAATGTCAGAAATAAACACCTGCATCATTTCTACTTTCTCTCATTTAAGTGTGGTGATGCATGTGTTTTTTATTTAGTCTTTGGGAATCATTTCATGTACAAAAACAGCTGTGACTCCTAACCCTAAACTGACGTTAAAACATAAAAAAAGTAAAACTGTCTTCAGTCTGGGGACTCACACTCATTTTTTTTTTGTCTTACATTGATGGGTAAACATTCAGACTTACATAACACACCACACATCAATCATGTGCACACTACCCTAAAAGCCCGAGAGAAAAATGAAAGCAAAGCATTGTACCTATAAATTCTCCCTGAAAGCCAGTTTATTAGCTCAGTGCTGCAGAATGTACAGAATGAAACACAGCCTGATCTATATGCTATTGTGTATCATTCAGCTGTATGCTCTGCCTGGTATCATCCAGGAAACAAAGAGCAAAGTGGAGAGAAAAACATGGAAACCATATCTCTGTAGAGCAGTTTTATGCAAGCAGGCTGACGGATATACCAAACATACACTAACACACACACACAACATCCAGCACCGACAGTGTTTTTGTGATTGGGCGATCAATACAAACTCTTTTAGTAAGCTACCATCCCTGAGGCACTTTCCCACAAACAGGCTTAACACTCTCTGCCCCTTGCTCCCCCTCCTTTTACTGCCTACACCCTCACTTCCTTTGTTTGTGTCTGTCTCCCTCAGTCTCTGCTTTTCCTTCTCTGCCATATTTAATACCGCCCTTTTTTCAGTCTCACCTGTCTCTGTCATATAATTTTTTTCTGTGTTCATTATCGCATCCCTTCTAACTAATTTTAAATGTCATTATTGCACTGGTTAATTATTGTGAATGGGTTGCATTCATGAGGAGAATCACATATATAGATACATGCAATGCAAAACTATATAAATTAAATTAAATTAAATTAAATTAAATTAAACGCATTACCAGAGTAAATAATTGTGCATGGCTACTAATTAATAAAATGCAAAAATATTAAAATGAACTCATTCATATTTTGCCTAAAGGGAAAAAGTTCTTTGTCACAAAAGTAATATTTCTGTTTTTTCCTTCCTTTATTTTGTACAGTAGATTCTTGTATCCATCGGGTTATAACAGAATAAAGACCTCTTGTGTGCAGCATGAGAAGATGAGTCTTAAAGGCCGTTTAAGCTATTATCTTTGAGGCGTACATGTCTTGTGAGGAGACTGCCACAAAAACACAGCTCTTTGTGCTCTGCGTATATAAAAGCAGATGTGCACTAGTGTAACTTCTGTAAATCTGAGTTGCTTATAGTATTTGAGTGTGAATTCACCCAGAAAAGTCAAGAGATGTTTCTCTCTGCTCACGTCGTAGGTCACTGAAGAGGGGATTAGAGGTTGAAAGCATTCAGTATGTGCTGAAAATGCTTATTTTTGTGTGTTGGACTGTTTTCATTGAGGCTGTTGAAGGTATATGTTCCATTTATGCCATGTTCTGTGCAACTATCACTGTCACAGGTGTCTGCTCGTACAGAGAGCAGCGTAAGAAGGCGGAACCAGCCCATGCCTCGCACCTTCAGTAAACGTCGAAGCCGTTTCTCGTCCCTCTGGGGTCTGGACACCACCTCCAAGAGAAAGACCAAGGGGCATCCTTCAATTGACCAGGTATGCATAGCGACACAGAAAAAAAAAAGGCCTTTGAGTGACTTTGCAGTGATTAATGTGTTATTGAAATCAGTATAATTGGATTTTGGTGAATAACTAAGGCAGCTACTTGCTTTCAATTCAATTCAATACAAAATCTTATGTGTTTGCAAGTTTGCTAAGTGCTTAGATTTGTGTTTGAAATGTCTTCTAGGTGTGGATGTAATACATGTATTTACATGTGTTTGACATGTGTGCTGCTTTGTGTTATTGCAGGTGTTTGCTGATGGGGCGGAGCCAGGGAGAAAGCCTTTGCAGAGGATGTTTGAAGACTCCACCAGTGAAAAATCTGTAAGAGCTCAACATTATTTATTAGTAAAAGCCTCCATTTAGATTCAATTCTATACTAGTGTGTCTCCTCCTTGACATTTGTCGAAGTGTTATTTTATGTTCAGGAAGATGAGGCTAACTTGCTCTTTCTGTTGAATGACGAGTACACCTGAACATCTCCTCACAGTTTTAATTGCTTTAACAGCTTTAAATTAAACGCTAAATAGCAAAAGTCCAGCATCAACTTGTTCCCCCTTCTGCTGTACAGTGTAATTGTTTCCCCCTCCAGCAGTTAAAGGTCGTTGACAAAGACCACAAGTGTACCGTTTACAGTAATAACCTTGAAGATCCTCCTCCCTTTCTTACTTTGGTATTCGCCACAAATCAGCAGGGCTCATGTGGCTGTGGGCCAAATTCCTTGTCATTGTTTGCCTTTCGCGTAAGCCAAGAGAAAAATCACTGGAGCATCTGATGAATCTTTGTTCTTGTATAATGGGTTACGGGCTTCCTAAGACCCCGAGGCCAGCAACATCACTAAATTCCTCCTCCTTTCACTTAACTAAGATCCTTTTGGTGCTCTGCCTCTTCACTGGGTGGGTTATCTGGGGGAAGGCACAAAATCCCTGCACCTTTATGCACCAGTGAGCATTTCTTTGAGGTCATTTTCAAGCTCTTGCTTTAATATTTTCAGACATCCACTTCTCTCCCCGATGAAGAGTGATCGGAGGAATTTGCAGACGTATAAAACTTTAAAAGCTGCAGATTCTCTGCGTCTCTCTCAGCACCATCAAGACTGTGCTGGAGTTTTATTTGTGTTGCATAAACAACCCTTTTCATCTTCTGCAGCGGCTACGCTTTCTGTAGCAGCCAGCAAATTATTTGCTTCATAGTGGAACGCCTTACATGTTTTTTTCACTATTCAGCAACACAGGCAGATATAATTCCATTGTTTTTATTCGGTATTCTGTTTTAATTTTGTCAGACAACATTTGCAGAGCAGTGTTGACAGACTCCCTTTATTTCATTTGCTCCAGGCAATTCCATCCTGATCAGTATCAAAAAGGCTATCAACTGGAGGGATTTTCTGTCCGCTAATTCCACAGAGACAAATTTAATCTGATATGTTCACATCATTAGTGTTCTGATGTTTCAACAAATTATGCAGACATTTGCTACCAAAGGACTTGCCTCTTTCCCGCCATCTGCGTTCTCGTGTATCTGCTGTATTGGCCACAGTTTGTCCACAATTGCAAATAATTAGCAATATCTCAAGAAAGAAAAATAGGTTGCTCAAGGCGACCGCATGACTGTAGTTTTCCAGCTGTACTTCGTAACTGTCTGGTTAAGGAACAAATCTATGTGAACTGTAAGGAAAAATGGCCAATTACCCACGGGTTGTACAAGGACAAGCATGTCGGCTCCATATTTTATGAGCGCTGGTAAAAAGCACCAGAGACGGGGAGAAGAGAAAAGATAGGCTTAAGTCTGAACCAAGCAGACAGAAGCTAAATCTGCAGCAATAACCTGCTCTGGCAGTGCAGGCCCCCAGTGGCAGAAAGAGAGATCAATTTTTTTTTTCCACCCACGCCAAGTTTCAGCTGGCAGCGTATGGGATGACTGTAAAGAAAAGCATAAGATGTAGCGTGCTATAGTTGGAAGTGAAATAGAGCTGGAAATGCTGCATCAGTGATAAAGATTTTCCTCGGTGAATATTTCCAGCAACAATAGTTCCAAATGTTCACATCTGATGGACTTTCCCAGCTTTAATTCTCTGTTTGTTCTGGGGAATCCCTTTGTTAGCATAAGCTGGAAAGGAGAGTTTAGCAGGCATCCTAGAACACCCCCCACCACCATCCTCCAGCAGAGGCATCCTAGATAGGCCAGGAGGGGAGCCAGATGGTGCCGAGCAGGGCTGGGAGTTCAGGGAGTTGGGGGAGGTACTACTTACAGGCCCCCCAGTCTGTTGTCTGTCTGAGATAATGTGTGTGTCTCTGTATTTTGTTTGTGCATGTGAACATGTGCCTGTGTGCGTTTGTGAATATAAAAATGTGCTGTTGCATATAGTTTACTGTGGCTGTTTCCCTCTTTGTTTCACTTTATCTCTACCGCACAGATTCACACACAGACACGCACGCATAGAGATACAGCCAAGGCTAAGTTCATTTCGACAGGGACCACCGGGCCTGATTGTTAACTGCCAGCAGATTGTATGGCGTGAATGAAAGATGGGGAGGAGGGAGCTGATGGAATGATGTACAGATAGGGGGAAAGGGCACCAGAAGGAGAGACAGTGATTAATGGGAGGCTGGCGTGATAGAAGAATGAAAGAATAAATGTGGATGCTGTTACCCGATAGGTGGAGATATGTTACAGACGGGGCAAGTAGAAGGCAGCAAAGAGGTTGAGGTGGCTGCCAGATTGTTGGAGGTCAGACTGATGGGCTGAAAGGTTACTGACTATGCTTTAAAAAGAATAACACACCCATAAAAATGCAAGTGTAAGCAATGTAACACATTTTACCACAGTACAAGTCTAATCATTAAAAAAAATTGTTGCATTTGTGATCAAGAATTAAAGGAGGAATTAGACGTATTACTGAATGTCAGATTTTCATGATTGCATTTAATCTGTGTTGTCTGTTTATGTTTTCTGCTCAAAGGTGCATAAACCTGCTGAGTGTCTGTGTGTGTTTTATTTTCAGAAGGAGAGAGACAGCTCTGTGAAAAGTCTTCCTCAGCAAAATGTAGACAGTGATATTTGGGTTCCTGAGTACCTGAAACCCTCCTGGGTGTGTTTGCCAAACAACCAGCCCGTCCTGGTTGTCGTACAGCCTGGAGAGACAGCGCTGGAAGTCCTGAATACTGTCTGCAAGGTGGGCCATTACAGATAGCACTGCAAATGCTGTATTATAGAGACATACATTCTCTATATATTAGAGAAATACATAATGCACAGCACACAGCATATAAGCATGATAAACACAGATGTCACAGTATGTACTTTTAAAAAATAAAATTTAAAAAGTACATAATGTCAATTTGAAGTGACAGTTTGCACAGTTTCCTCATCCATCCATCCATCCATCCATCCATCCATCCATCCATCCATCCATCCATCCATCCATCCATCCATCCATCCATCCATTCATTTTCTTCTGCTTATCCAATTCCGGGTCATGGGGGTGCTGGAGCCTATCCCAGCTGGGCAAGAGGCAAGGTACAGCCTGGACAGATCGCCAGTGTGTGGCGGGGCTAACACAGAGAGACAGGAAACCATTCACACTCACCTAAGGGCAAATTAGAATCACCAATTAACCTAACCCCACTAAATTCATGTCTTTGGACTGTGGGAGGAAACCGGAGTACCTGTGAGAACCCATGCAGACATGGGGAGAACATGCAAACTCCACACAGAAAGGTCCCGGCCAGATGGTGGATTCAAACCCAGGACCTTCTTGCTGTGAGGCAACAGTGCCTTTAATACCTGCTATCCTGCACACACACAAAGACACACATAGCAGTCAAGCTGCTAGGAATGCAAATAATTCACCTTAACAGCTTTTTCAAAACAGATGCAATCTGAAGAAATTCCACACAGCCCTGTTGAGCAATTAGAATACCAAAGTAGTTATATGAGGATAATGAAGTCTTACCATATTATAGTCAGCTGTCAACTAATGACATGCAAAATGTGTAAAAGTCAACTCGGTGTCAGATGCACATTATCAGAGGCTCAGATACCGTCTTCTTGAATGTACGTATGAATTTGAGCATACCCGAGTTCTTTTGTTTCTACTTCTATGATGGTTCTCACAGTGTCACAGATCTTTTAATAATTTTCTTACCTTTCAGGATACACCACATATTCCTGTCACTCACAGTCCTGTCAGTCCTTTTCATTTCATTTCCTTTTCTACATAATTGGCTTCATTAAGAGACACATTGAGATGCCTAATGACACATACGTGTATACATGTCATAAACACGTCAGAGTGAAATACAGCATCAGATTCCAGGATGCGATATTCCTGCCTATAGAGGGCAAGGGGACACTTCAGGGGTTTGATCAGTATGAAAATGTGTTATGACCTCCACAGTACCTGGATCTCAACCCTTTGAACACCTGTGGGAAATTTTGGATCAGCATGTTAGACGGCATTCTCCACCACTATTATTAAAACTCAAAATCTGGAAATATCTTTTTGAATAGAGTTCCAGAGATGTTTGAACTGATGTCAAAATGTTTTGAAATTTGAGGTATCTGTGGCAGGTGGTGGCACATTTTATTGACACTGTATGTTGGTTTCTCTTTACTTTGTCACCAGTCTGTATCACTGGACATTTATTTAAGGGGATGTCATGAGCTATAGAGTTGAGGTTTTTTTTTTTTTATATATATACAGATATATGTACAAATAATATGCACGTATTGTCCTTGTTCTCCCCAGACCCATAAAATCGATCCCTCTAGCCACTACCTGCGTTTGAAGCTCTGGGTTGACAACCAAATGCTTTATTATGTTCCTACATTTGAAGAGGACATCTCCGACCTGGTGAGGAAATACACACTAAGCCACTTTAAAAATGACTTTTCTTCAACGATAACAGGGTGAAAATCCCAGGTTTAAATATCCATATCAGTTAATCAAAGACATGCAGCACTTACAGTGCGTTAGTTGGATTTGAATTCTTCTCATTCATATTTTCATTGTCAGATATGGATGAATGCTTGTGCATTTTTAATGACTTGGTGGCTGTTTTGATTTGCAATGCACACAAAATCACCAGGATGGAAAAGAAGCACTATTGCATAAACTATAAATTATGCAAAGTAGCATTTCGAGTCTATTGTGTGCACCACTTTGTGTGGGTCTGTTTCTTATTTATCACAAAAACGCTCACACTCATTGAAAAAGTCCCCACCACCACATTATTCAGCTGCTGTAAACCCCCAAAATGAATTCTCTTTTTGATGGTGCCTTGTAGGTGATACACTGAAATCTATCTCAAAGCACAATCATTGTATAACTCGCTCTTTTCCTCAAGACCTCTTTTATCTTCCTGCTTTGATCAGTGACTCATTTCACCCGCTTTCATCCTTAGTCTATGATATTACGTTATTATTTCTCCTCAGTGAAGGCTACTACACACTGCGGACTTCTGTTCCTGTCTGTTGCCCCATACACACAGCTGTGTCTATGCTCTCGGCTTCTGTGAGGTCGGAGCCTTGTCTGAGCACCCACTCACTTCACAGGCCTGACCTGGATTTTGACCCCACAACCTTCAGATACAATTGCTCTGCTAAGGAGCCAGAATAATACATGAACCTGTTCATTGCTTATTAATATCAACAGCATGACCTTGACCTTACCTATCCCACAACACTGCTACCCATCCATTTTTCCAAATTAACTATGGTATGGTATATATATATATATATATAAAATGTATGGTCTGTTGTGTGTTCGCAGGTCTACAAAGAGATTGAGATTTATGCCAAAAGCACCAAAGTGATCCGGTTTGACAAAGCTGAGTCCTACAACAACGGATATGGTAAGCTTGTCTCTGACAATAGCCATCAGTTTCTGACACACCAATAAATTGATTTTCTAATGGACTTCATTTAGTCATGCTTTGTTAATGACTTTAAAAGGAATTACCCACTGAAAGGGACACATGATATTAAGTGGATTTAATCACTGTGGTTATATTGCAGCGGTTCACACTGTCAAATAGAAATATTTAAAAGATGATTTAAAGAATTAAATGAATTTCTCTGTGTCTAACTATCTGTGTCTCTAGGTTTTTCTATGGAGGTTGTAGAGGAGAATGGGGTGCAGCAGCTTCATGTTACTGAAGTAAAAGCAGGAGGACTGGCTTCAGTTAAAGGTCCATATTTTATGCATCCTTTCTGAAAGTGTGAAATGTGTGATGTCCTTTACATTTAGAGTCCTGAGAGTATACATACAGAAATGGAAGAAAAAACAAACAAAAATCAAAGATAACTGTTGTTACTGAATCCAAGTGAAATAAAAACAGAGGCTGTATGATAATAATAATAATAATAATAATAATAATAATAATAATAATAATAATAATAATAATAATAATAGACTGTTTGTGAGGTGTGAATTTGTGGCTGTTTTCTCATTCCTGAGATCTGAAACAGAATTTCTTTGTCTGCTTTGCACTGCTCGGACATCAACCCCCCCCCCCCCCCACCCTACTGTTTGCTATCATTTAACCGACACTCTAATGGGTTTGAGAAACATGCCGCTGCTCGGTAGATACAACACTAATGTATAGAAAATAACACGCCCCATTTCTATGCCCCAGGGTCAGACCAAGGTTACTCAAGTGTGAGATTGTGCCCCCTAGTGTATTAGCCATCTAAAAGCTGCTATCTTAGCAGGCTGCCAGCAGCCACAGGACACAGCTGACTGTAGAGGTAGAAAAATCTTGTAGCACCCATAAAGCATCTTTTTGCAGTCTGAGCACAATATTTCGCTGAATCACAGAGTTGGGCACAGTTTTAGTAGGTTCACGTGAACACTGTGATGAGCCTGCGTGTGCATGTGGTTTATCAACAGTGCAAAGAGTGAATGGGGAATGAAAGACATCACGCTTGAGTTTCTGCAGGGTATATGCAGAAACCAGGCCACCACTGGACAAGGAGCCCCAAAGGGTCTTTTTCTCTCTCTCTCTCTTTCACTGTAATTCCTGTTTCCCCTCCCCACACAGCATCACACACAAAGGCACATCTATGCATCGCACACAGCCAAGCATACACAGGCGTACACATGCAGCAGTATATGGCCAGAGGGGTTATCGCTCTCTGCCCAATAAAGCCTCTGCTACAGCTGACACTTCACATTCCAGACAACTAGGTCACAACTTACGGCTAAATGTGTGCCTCGTGTGTCTGCACGTATGTAAGTGTGTGTGCAGCATCCAGTCCTCTGTGAGAGTCATACTACATAATGTCACTGCTGTTTCTGTTACAGCAGACAATTTAAAATGAGTCTGAAATAGGAAGTTAATCTCATGTTCATGGGTGGCTGCAGAAATAACATGTCCAAAAACCCCTTTATGTGTTGCTCGATTCGGCACTGTGTGCAGATGAGGCTCCTGTCACGTCTCTAAACAGCTGTCACAGCCAATTGGGTTTATTGATAAGGTTAGCTGCTAATTGGTTTGCTGATTGAGTGATAATTCTCAATTAACAGAACTGGGCACAGGTGCTTGAGAGGAGGCGGGGCAAGATAAGGTTCTAACTGAAGCTGTATTCTGGTGAAGTCAGTGTTTGCTTGTTCATCTACTGTATCATGCAGGATATGTACACAGTGGGCAGGACGGGATAGGACTAGACAGACATTGTGTGTTCCCTTTTAAATTCATCCTGTCTTGTTAGATCAGCATTTGCCTCAAGCAAGCTATCACTGAAGGATGCAATTTTTTATTTTTTTGGATGTACTGGAACACATTTGCATCCCAGCGCACCTGATTAGTCTCTGAGGTGCTGCTGGGAAGTACAGTGCAAAAGTTTTCTTCATGTAAGTCATTTGTAAGTGGTGCTCCTGAGCGGCCCATAGGAATTCAGCTGTTGGTTGGATGGTTTTTGAGTCATGAACTCACAGATAATGCTTTTATCTCCTGTGCATTGTTTTAAAACTTTTCCTATAATCATTTATTTTACATTGCATTTCTTTCTGAATCTGTTTCTTAGCATATTATTTGCACCTTGTAGTGTATAAGTAAAATTTCACATTTGTTGAATTTTTTATTTTTTTTTGGTTCTTTGTCAGGTTTGAAGGCAGGGGATGAGATTCTGTTGCTTAATGGTAAAGATGCATCTGCCTTCCAAAAGGATGACATAATGACTGCATTTTCAAACCAAACCCTGACCTTGAACGTCAGCACCGTGCCCCAGTTGGACCCTCGGGTGCTGTGCTCCCTTCCACCCCGCCGCTCTGATGCGGAGCAGGACCCAGCCACAGACATCTTCTCACAGAGCCAAGGTAAGGTTTCCTGTTCTGCAAAGTTGTGGATGAATCGGATAAGTTGTTGGAATCATTAGTTTTTTGAACAATGTCAGGTTTTATTAGTTGATATTTACATACTCTCCTAGTGACAAAAGTTTAGCTTCAGCTTCTTTTCTTTTAGTTTCAAATTCTAATTTAGGTTTGCTGATGGCCATTAAATAAGGTCAAAGGGGCTCGAGAGTAAAATTTGCTTTCGATAACTTTACCACGCATCAGGTTATGTTTGCCAGACTCTGACACAGAGCCTGACATTTTTGCTGTCAGAGAAACCAGTCAGATTACACTCTAAGGTGCTTCTTGCCTTTTATGTAGATGTTTTTGTAGCGAAGTTCAGAATGAATGGAAAAAGAACAGAAAATCTCCTCCTTTTTTTTTGTCCTTTAGTATTGGATGCATATCTTTTGTTGCATGATAATCCACCCTCCAAAGCCCTGACTTTCTGTGGTGAAAAAAGAGGGCGCAGATATCTTTTTCATGCAGTGGGTGAACACGGTGATCTGCTAATTATGCATGGATGCTGTCTGATAACTAACCTGCAGGCAGCCGCCAGCCTTCCTTTGACCTGCTCTTTTTATTTGTGCAAGGGCATCATTTGTATTCCTTATAAACCGGGGCTTGCAATGTGCAGCCTGACAAGCTGGCATTGTTTGGAACTCGGAGCTGTATGAATATTAATATGAATCCTTCAGCAGCGTGGAGCTGTCATCGTGGAGGATATGCCATATGCAAAGGGTCAGAGGAGGAGGGGGGAAAAAACACTTTAGCAGCCAGATGGAGGTTATTGATGATGTCATGCTTTGAGGACACAGGTGTACACAAGAGTTCTCCAGCACAGAGGAGACTTTAAAATGGAAGGAATAATAACTCAACTGAATATACAGTGATTTCATAATAAGAAACACTGAGGGTATAAGGATCTTTTATTGCTATATTTTTGTTACTTTAAGCTGACACGAGGGTGCTATTAAATTAATTTACTTAACATGAAAAAGGCATGCCTACTTGTTACCTTTTTCAAAGTCAGCCCAGTCCAGACTGTTAAAACAAATGCAGATGAAGTGCTCACATAAATGAAAGCAAGTTTGTTTTTGGATTTAACAGGAGCAATTACTAGCAATCAGGAAAGTTGTAAATATTTTATAAACTGGCCTATATGTATGCATGCTCTTCCAGTCAGTTCTGCCTCTCGTCTCTTTTTGTAGAAGACATCCTGGATGATGTGTCGGGTTTGACACTGGAGAGCCCGGATGAGACTTTGGAAGAAGAACCTCGTCTGTCCCTGCAGAGCCACGGAGATCACCAGGAAGATAAAACTTGCACTGGGACTGGACACAAAGTAAGATATGGCTTACAAAGCCAAAGTTTTACACGCCAAGCAAATATTCACACACGCAACACAAAAGGGGATTAACTGTTTAGCCCTGCAGTGGATGGAGTGTCGTGCTCTGTATTCTGTCAGATGTGTTGCTGCAGTCAGACACAAAGAGTGGCAGCTTTGGTCTTAGTTTTCTTAGTTTTTGATTTTTGCATTGCCGCTTTCAGCCTGACATCTTCAGGGACGTTGTGTTTCTTTCTTACTCTTTCATGTCAGTCGGGAAAGCAAAACACTGTCATTTGGTCAGCAGTCCAACACAGGCTGGGTTTATGTTTGAACAAACTGCAGCAGTTGCTCTGCTTTCACGTTTTATATTGGAACACTTTGGCAGGGCTAATTCCAAACAGAGTTAAAAAGATCCAGAATCAGTGCTGGATCAAAAAAATCTAGCACATATGAGAACAGATTAACTGGGAGACCAGAAGGCCCTCATATGAAATGTTTTTGAGTATGACAATTTTTTTCTCTATTTACACAAACCAATGTATCGAAGTTTTATATTATATACAAGGTATATAATTTACTACAAATTTGAAATAAAAAAGAAATCATACACAAATTAGTTTGTACTACATAAAAGACTGAAAGAGAATAAAGTTGCAAAACACTGTCGTGAAAGTGTTGTTGTATCAAAGTCCTTATTCATTTCTTTAGGCATGCAGTGTATTTGTCCAGAAGAATTCATGTTTGAGTGTTTGTCTCCCTCTCTGTGTCAATAATTTATTACCTCAATTCCCACAACATCCAAGAACATAGTTTTGCCTCAGAAAAGTGTCCAAACTCTCAATTATGTTGTTTCTGATAAGTACAGTGGTGTTCGACTACATCACGTTTTAATGAGCTAGTGGTTTACCAATGTATGCCATTCCACACGGATATTTAAATATGTATGTGAAGTCTGACCCCCTTTATTTAATATTTTTCCCATATGGGGGTCACTGAACAACTGTGACGTGACAATAGTTGACAGTGATCATGTGGGATGGGGCAAAGTCTATCCTCACAGGTTCAAAGGTCTCCTTTACAGCCTTTTTGAACTGGCAGAAGGAAATTTGTTTTGCATAATTTTTCCAGATCAATAGATTGGATGCACCCATTGTTTGATCCAGCACCTATCCTGTTAAATGCGGAAACATGCGTGGCTTTTCTGAATGGTTATGTTTTAAATTGTTTCTGCATGTAACATAAAGCCAGAAAAAAGGGTGGGTGGGGGTGGTCTGAAAGGATGGGAGATCCTCCCTTTTTGTTCTCATGTGATCTTGGTAACTTTTCAAAGACAAGAAGTATATAACTTGTCCAGCGCAGGTGCAGCCATTGCACCATATTTTAGTCATAATACACAGTACCAGTCAAAAGTTCGGACACACCTTTTTATTCAATGTTTTTATTTTATTTTTTGCTGCATTGTAAATTAATACTGAATCATCCGGACTATGAAGGAACACATAAGGAGTCATGTAGTAAATTTAAGTAAACAAGCCAAAATATGTTTCAGATTTTAGATTCTTCAAAGTTGCACTTTTGCTTTGATTACAGCTTTGCACACTCTTGGCATTCTCTCAGTCAGCTTCATGAGGTAATCGCCTGAAATGGTTTTACAACAGTCTTGAAGGAGTTCCCAGAGGTGCTCAGCACTTGTTGGCTGCTTTGCCTTCACTCTGCGGTCCAACTCGAACCATCTCAATTGGGTTCAGATCAGGTGATTGAGTGTCGCGTCATCTGACGCGACACTCAATCACACTCTTTCTTGGTCAAATGGCCCTTACATCACCTGCAGGTGTGTTTGGGGTCACTGTCCTGTTGAAAAACAAATGATGGTCCCACTATGGTGGGACTGATTTTGAATAAATCACCATCAGTGTCACTTTGTGTTCCTTGGCCCAAGCCGTTCTCTTCCTCTTGTTGTTGTTCCTTAGAAGTGGCTTCTTTGCAGCAATTCGACCATAAAGTCCAGATTCACACAGTCTTCTCGGGATAGTTGATGTTGAGATGTGTGAGCTACTTGAACTCTGTGAAGCATTTAGGTGGGCTCTTAACAGGGGTGCTGTTAACTTGTGGTTTCTGAGGCTGGTAACTCTGATGAACTGATCCTGTGCAGCAGAGGAAACTCTTGGTCTTCCTTTCCTGGGGCGGTCCTGATGAGAGCCAGTTTCATTATAACATTTGATGGGCTTTGCGACTGCACTTGAGGAGACTTTCTAAGTTCTTGACATTTTTCAGATTGACTGACCTTCATTTCTTAAAGCAATGATAGACTGTCTTTCTTTACTTAGTCGAGTAGTTCCTGCCATTATCTGGACTAGAACATTACTAAATAGGGCTATTCACTGTATACCAACTCTACCTCTTCAAAGCACAACTGAAACAACTCAAACACATTTAACAAGGCAGGAAGTTCAAGAAATTAACTCTTGACAAGGCACAGCTGTTAACCTAACATACTGTTTTAAAACTGTAATCATAACCATATTCTTACTCCAATAACAGTTTTATATGGTGGTGACAACATATTGCATGGCAGGGGTGTATTCATGGTGTGTGTGTGTGTGTGTGTGTCTCTTAGCACATGAGCAGATGTGTGTACAGTGAGTGTGTGAGCTCTGGAACACTGAATTGGAGACAGGTGAGTGAACAGCATCACTTTCTAATTACGATTATGTCTGGTCTGATCAGGGTCGGCGCGGTGATCGCTGAGACAGGCCTTGTGCCAGCCACTCTCCCTTTGATACGGTTGTCACTTCCATTACCATGGCAGTGTCTGATAGCCAGTAACCACCGGAAACATTTTTTTTTGTACCACTCTTGATTGCCTAGGCATGAACAAAGATGAGGAGAGGGAAGGGACATTACTGTGTTCTCTCTTCATTTTGTGTCAGTGAGCTTCAGTCTCGAGGGAGAACTAACGTGTGAGGTCAGATGCAGCTTCAGTACAGACTCGGTCCTGCTGGGCACTAGTGGTTCTATGACTCCAATGTGCCATTATTCGTTGAAAGCAAAGTTTGAGAAGAGGGAGAAATGCTGAAAGGCTTGCCTGGATGGCTTCATATAGAGGGGGGTACTTGAGTCTCATTTGGTGTCCATGATGAAAGAAAACATTTAGTTGAAGACACCGCAAAGTTTCCACCTTTAATTATTTTAATATTTAATGTGATCAAAAAATGCATCAAAACTCATTGTGATCATGTGACCATGAAACAAAGGCCCTTCCAGGGAGTGGAGTATGATTGATTGACTGAAACCCTGAACTTAGTCTAAGTCTAGTCTGCACTCTACTTGCTGAGGACCACAAGAAGCAAGAGCAGAAGGCGGCTGCAGTGAAAATGTGGGAGATGATAATCAGAGAAACTTCCGGCAATCAACTACAAAGGATTGTTTAGAAAATATTAAATGCAGTTATTTTTGACTTCTAAAGCCCTAAACGTTTGATACTATTTCCCTAAAGACCTCTATCAGCCTCACAGACTGGAGTATAAATGTGTACCTGCTCAGACTGCAGAACCTGCATAGTCTGGATTTGTGTATAAGAGGAAAAAATAAATATTTGCAGCAACCCAGTAGACCAGAATAGGATCCAAGTGTTAACAAAACTCTGAGAGTCGATGATCTTCATCTCACCTTTGTGTCTCTCACCTCCTGCTCTCGTCTAACATGAGCTGTCTGATTTGTGCCCTAATTTCCATCTGCTGCTCTTCCAGCCCCGCTTTTCCCATCGCTTCCTTTCATCTTTATCTTTGCTGTATCCCTAATTTTCTTGGATATTTGATTTACTGTCATAGTTTCCTAATTGAGAGCAACAATGTGTCCGTGTCCTGTCTCAGATGTGAGCGCTTTTTTTTTTCTTTTTCTTTTTTCTTGTCCTTCTGATCACCCACTCCCCTCATCTGCTGTCCCTTTGTTTTGAATGCCTTTTTCTTTCCTCCCGTCCTAGTTTCATTCTGATCTTAGGTCTTTTTCCACCCTCCTCCTCCTCACAAACCCCCTGCTGTTCATTACCATAAACAACATGAGGCTGCCATTGGCACTTAAAACAGCTCGCTCCCTTAGCTCTCCAGCCGGCTGTGAGCACTGACCTTAGCCTGAACACTTGGATGCTTTCTTTTGTCAACAAAAACAATCCAAACTTGCCACAGACAAACTGCCCAAACTGGCATTTTACACACACACACACACACACACACACACACACACACACACAGCCTTACTGCATTTTGACACAAAGCAAATAGCTGTG
>JAVDPK010003123.1:431013-450813 GCA_034780415.1 Cichlasoma orientale | reverse complement strand
ACTCTCATTTGACACACACACACACACACACACACACACACACACACACACACACACACACACACACACACACGCTCTATTTGTCCTTCCTTTATGTTGATCAGCCTTTTGTTTCTCAATTCTCCTCTTTGGAAAAGCTTCGAAGTGCTGAGGATTGCGTCTTACCTCATTTCACCCAGTGCCTGCGGTGCCATGGTGGCAGAGGAGTGAGGAAAATGAGGCAAAGTGGGACAATTTTAATTATCCCCACATTCTAATTACTCCATTCTCCACAGTGTTTCACATCATTTAGTGGAGATAAATGAGTGTCTGGCTAGCCGGAGGAAATGGAAATGTTCATTATTTTAGACAAAGCACGGAACAACCTCCCCAGTATGATAAACCGACCAGAGAATAAAACGGCGATTTTCTCAGGATAACGGCGATAGTAGAGATGTCGGTGATTGCTAGCGTTCTCCAAGGTGTAGTCAGCTTCACTGACAAGTGTGGTGATAATTTACAAATGTCTAACAGTTTGACTTGAGGGGATTTGAAATGGAAAATACATTATTCAATGTGTGAAGGGTGGGGAGCAGTTTTCATCAAGCTTTGCTCTGATTGACTCTTGATATAATTTCAGCTAGTTATTTGCAGTTTGTGTGTGTTATTCTTTAAATATATTTAATATCTTCTGGCAACTACAAATTAATAAGGGTCATAAGTCTTTAGCCTCTTTTGCCTCTCTTCCTCCAATCAGGTCCTTTATCTCTGTCTGAAATGTTGTTGTCCTACCACAGCTTTCCACTGGGGGGAGCACTGTGCTGATTTATGAAGCCTGTAAGGCAGCAAAAATCTTTACAAAGTCACCACTGAGGATGCAGACACAAGATCAGTTTGAATGTGTGTGTTATTTTGGATTTTTCAGTAATCACAGACTAATGAATGGCATTCCTTCTGATGACGATGCCTACAATTTAAATTAGTTAAAATGTACACAATTTTCCTCTTATGCTGCTGTTAAAGCCGGGTGGTTGCCACTGTTTTAAGGAATAAAGTTCCTCTAACTTTTTTTTTTTTTTTTCACCCATTAAAACTTTGAGTTGGAGGGTGAATCTTGTAGTTTGCAAATCCACTGCTCCAAAGTCGAAATGTTCCTGCACAGATTTGTGAAGACTCGTGTCATAACATAATCACCCTTTCACTTCAGATTAAATGATTTAAGCCCCTCCGTGTATATCCCGTCATTCCTCGTAGGGATTTATGGATTTGCATGTTTTCCTGATCTCCGATGAAACTGAACTTCAAGACGCATCCTCGCTTCCTTTCCCTTCCCTCCCTCCTCGCTCTGTTCAAATATCGACAAGTACATGCCTGCTCCTTTTAGAGAGAACACTGCCCAAGGAGGCATACGAGTCCCTTCAATATGAATTGAGATACAGATACAGATATCTATACATGTAGAGAGATCAATGGACAGATTCACTTTTATGCATGTCAAAGTTCAATGCATAACTGTATAATGATGTGTGATGTGCTTCTGTACGCCAAGTATGTGGATGTGAGTAATCTCTGTTTACCTTGGCTCTGGCTCAGCATGGTTTCAGCTGATGGGCGTGAGAGCAGGTTTATGCTTGCCTCCACGCTCCTCTTTTATGCTGTACTTTCCTCCCTCTCTGTTCTGGAAGGTGAGTCAAGGATATAGTACATTTAGTAAAGATATGTCTCTGTGGTAATAAGGAATGCAAGCACTGGACTTATTAAAGAAAAGGTACTTATTCACATTCTGTCTCCAAATGTTATTACACGTGGGGTTAAAGTTTTGTTTTGTAGGGCTTTGGGTGTACATGTATTGTTTGTAGAATATTCTCATTTTGTACATTCTTTTTGTATTTCCACTTTTAGGGGTAGTGAGTCCAGCTACTAAACGTAGATGGACTCACTACCCCTAATCTTATTCTGGGCTGTACAGCGTGAAGCTTATTTCTTGGATATGGCAAAAACTGGTTTCACTACAGAATGCATACTGGGTGCATGGCGGCAGTTCTGTTTTCTGAGTTGGTGTACAGATGTGTTCTCTTTGATCATGTAATTATTCTAACAATAATTGCATTATGCTGCTCTGGGAATTTCAGAAAGCCATTTCGAAACATGAGCGCGCACTCAAATACATTTAACTTTGTTCAGTAAGGCTGCTGTCCTTCTCAGATGTAGTGACATGAGTCTTTCTAGGCTGCGATTGGGGGGGGGGGGGTGAGAGAGAGAAGGCAGATGCCTGTTGGAGTGTTTGGCTCTCACCACCCACTGCCTCTTCAACACCCATTCTCTCCTCCCTCCTTTCTCCTCCCATCTTTTCTTACATCCCTCATGAGGGTGTGAGGTTTGATCTTGTTGTTTAATGTTGTATTCGACACCACCGCTACTGCGCTCAAACACCTGGACGGGAAAGGTAGAAGAGATACAGGGCAAAGAAGAGAGTGGAGACTGGGAGACAGAGGAGCATGCAGAGACAGCTGGTGGACTGGAAAAAGAGAAAGTGATTGGATAGACGCTGTAGGATAAGGTGACATGGGAGCGCTGTTGTTCATTGCAATCTGTTCTATTCAATCTGCCTAATGACCTATTTGTTCAGCTGCCACAGTAATGATTTTACCGGCTGCAGTGTTTTTTAGAGCAGGCTGAGTGTTGAATTGTAGGCATTTCTACACTTTTGATCAGTTTAGCCGGACAAGTTCAGCAACTCTACATTCTGCACGCGGCAGAAAAGCACAGCCTTCTGGCACAGAGTGCTGCAGAGGAATGGAAGCTATCTGGACTTGGAAAGCAGGGCAGGAAATGAAAATCTGACTTCTCATTAAAAGTCTATTTCATCTGCTGAGATGTCCGCTTTCAGGAGGAGAAGAAATTCCAAACCACCGACTGAATCCATCTACGATATGTTGCAGCTGGTGAGCCGTGCAGTATTGTATGTGTGCATGTGATGGGTTGTGTTGTGAATGCGATCCTGCAAAGGTCAGTGATTATGTCATGGTATTGTACCAGTCGTGTTGAGCTTGTGCCTAGAGCGATCCCTAATCGTACAGACCACTTTAATATTTTATGTAATATTTAAGTGCATGAGCTACAGTTTTCAGACATTATTTTCTATCTTCCTGTTTTTATATTTCAGTGGAACGGGGGAAATAAAGCCGTATTGCGCTGCACACACTAATAACTCATAGTGTACATTAGAATCTGCAATTAAAGGTTGCAACTGTTTATTTGGAGGTTATTTAAACAATCATTGAAGCAGATTAGTTATGCACATCAGTTTTAATACATCCAGTATGGAAGTTAGTTATTGGTGATGGTGCAGCATCTTGCCAATCTTCTTCTTCTTCCGCTGTCTCCACCATCTCTCGTCACCTGTCTCTGCCAGTGCTCCATCTGTCACTTGGCTGTCAAGGGCAAGACCTCGCTTATCAGGGACAAAAGTGGCCGTGTCATTGCTCTGCTCGTTTTGTAAATACTTCTTTTAAGGTCTAATATGAGTATCATGTTGTAAGCAGTGCTTACCACACTATGGAAATGATTTGGGTGCTAGAAAAGATTCAGTAAACCATATCAGTTTACTTGCAGTCAGATTTTTGGTTTATGTTCTGGTACTTGTTTTTTTCCCTTGTGACCAGTTACCTCGAGCCAACAGGAGAAATTTCAATAATCTTCCTGCCTATCAAGAGTGTGCGTGTATATGTGTGTGTGTGTGTGTGTGTGTGTTCGCCACAGTTGCAAAACTGGTTTGAACACCACAATGGAAAATCATGTTTGTCATTGCTGCAGTCCAGAAGGAGACAGGCATTGAATCGGTACAGACAGGCCATTTTCCCAGCTGACCAGCCATCTGTAAATCAGTCAGCAGAAGCACACAGTGAGGAGCGCTGTGGTATCACACATTACAATGTAAACACTTTCATTGAGCCCATACAAATGATGGGTTTGTAATATACATTTGCAAAAGCACTTCTATGAATAACACGGACTGCATCCCTTTTAAGTAAATGACGATTGAAATGGAACAAAACCTGCTTTGTGTTGCCCACGAATAACAGATTTAAACTTGCATCATCAAATCAGCTTGACATAACTTACAGTTTCTAGTGTGGCTTTGTGATGGCTTTAGTCTTTGTGCTGTAGAGTTTAAATTACCTGTAATTTTCAGTTTTATTTCTTTAAATGTTTTATAAATGATGATTAACATGTCAATTATATGGAAAAAAAATTGTAAAGTTTCAAAAGAGAAGATGCAGTAATATCTTTGGGTTGTAGTTTAATGAGACTTTTGGAGTAGAAATCCTTTGTAATCAGATTCTCACATGCTCTTTTTTCTTAGATTTCTCAGAAGGCACCGTCCTTGTCACAGCCTGCCTGGACTCGCAAAGAAAACTGTTGAACTCTGGGTTTGAATTCAGAGACAATATTTCATTTTCAATCACAACACCACTGGGTCTGTTATCAGCTAGTACTGGCAGCTGCTGGAAAGACATATTGTTATATGACTTGAACAACATTTTATTTATAGTTTCCTTCTTTTGGTTTTGATGCTGCTTTTTAATATTGAAACATTGGGGGGGGGGGGGTAAGATTCTGGCATCTTGGGTGCTGGGGAAAAATGATGTTTTTAAAATGGAAATTTACAGTCAAATAAATTTTCTGTAAGTTAAATACGGAAATTTTCTGTATGTGGACGGTAAATTATAATACAGTTTTAGCTTTGTTTTTACATGAAATCTTGTAGGTTTACAGATTGCTTATATTAAATTAGAGGTATTTACATATGTAAAATCAATTATATTAACTAATATTCTCAAACACTGTATTGTTGTTGACAACATTAACTTTGGACTTTTCATTTGGTTAACTGTTGTGTGCCGATGGCTTAAAAGGTAAAACTGTTAACACTGGTTCAGTCTCAGCATCATGAGAGGGAAGAGATGGGTTGATAGTTAGCTGACACCGCTGGAGTAAAGAGTGCGTTGTATTGAGAAGCTAATGCTACTGAGCTTGAGTTTAGTATACCTGCCTTGCAGATGCAATGGGTGCGTCCCTTCGAAGGCTGCGGCCTATGTGAACAGTCTTAATTTTAGAATGTTCCCCCATTCACGGTGCTTAAACACTGGTTGATCTTGGAAGGTCCGTTTTTCTCCTCCTCCACCTGGTTCAAACTGTAAAGGGTCCGTCTCCCTTCCTCGAATTTTCCCTTGTTGATGGCAAGAGAAGTCTTCACTTTCTCTGGCAAAAGGTTGAAAACCCCACACTGTCCCCTTGTAAGTGTCCCATCATCTTCTATGGCCTCTCTGTGTAAAGTCTGTTTCCTTCCCCTATGTTTGCTCAAGTTTAACTGCTGTTGGGGATGCAATGCAGAGTGCCCGCCTGCATCCCTTGTTTCTCTTCAGAACTAAAATCCAAAATCTAATTGGTTGCAGAATGGTTCCTGATTTAACCATTTTCCTCCCCACTATGGTGTTGAGGGTGGTCTTTGTCCTTGAAGCTCGAGTCCTGGTAACTTGAGCGTCCTGCGCAGTAGCTGAGCTGTTCCTAGGACTGTGCTATTCTGGACAGAACTCTTGCATGTTGTTCCTGGAATCTGCTGGAGCCTCTCTGCCCCGAGTGTTCAGTTACCACAGGGACCACTGTTGCCTTCCTCTTCCACGTCTTCTATGAACGATGCGTACACTAAGAGTCACGCCGGCTCAAACTTTGCCCAGATTAACAAGGTCTGCACCAGATGTTGGGGAACCAGGACAATCTGATAAGTGGGGAACAATGATGAGGCATAAGCAGACAAGAGATGAGACTAGGGAACTGTTGGAATGCTACTACGTATGTGACTCCACTGAAAGGGGTTACATGAAGAGGATGTGGGACACGCATACCTACAAATGATTTTTTTTTTTAATGACACAAGCCTGTAATTTCACAAGCATTTAACACTTATTAACACACTTTTAATTTGTGGATATCTTAAAAAATAAAATAGAATGCATTTCTGTTGTTACTTCCCTGTAATTTTACCTATTTTGCTAATGTAAAATGCACCATCTGTGACATTACCATAGTTATACCTTTTGAGAGTTTTCTAATACCTGCAGATGTTATATAGGATTATGAGGGTTAGTTATTTTTCACTTTGTAAAGCCACATTTGCTACTGATCATTACTGAACAAGTTCTAAGGGTAATGTCAGACAGTGCTGGTCTTTAGTTGGAGGAAAAGTAGAGGGGGCGAGCCCCTTATTTTCTTGTCTTTACTATTAGATCTTCTACCAATTGAATCTGGCAGGTCTGTTCATGTTTGGCATTTTTGATACTGATATGTAGGTGGGCGTTGTCATGGCAGACTGTGCAAGAATGTGTTAATGTGATGTTAATGATGCATATTTTCCAGTCTGCATGTGCCTGTTTGTTTGAATGTTATGAATATTGGTGCATGTGTTTTTGAAATGTAATTCTCGAAATAAGCCTACATCCTATAAATGATTTTTTATTTGTTTATTTTTGTGAGGCTTTAAAATGACCCTTTAAAAATTCTTTCTCTTCTTTCTCTTTCTGTACAGAGCACAGAGCAGGTCACCGCTTTCTGCCGTGGCCTCCACGACATGAATCCCCTCGAGTGCCCCATGTCGTCCTCCTCCTCATCGTCTTCATCATCTCTCTCCCCGAGCCCTGTGTCGGCTTTACCACCCGCAGCAGCAGCGGCCACACAGAAACAGCTCTCCCACGCAGACAAGCTGCGCAAGGTCATCAATGAATTGGTGGAGACGGAGAAGACTTATGTCAAAGTGAGTGCAGGCTCTCTGAAATGTTCAGTCTTAAAATCACTATCTCGAGTCTGCCATCTCTTGAAAGTAATAATGTAGCTACGGTCTCTCACACTCAAATGTTTTGCTAAGTGTGTTGCTGCGTCATAATCACTGAAATGCTTTTGTGTCATTATGAGTTATGCTGGAACCTGTAGGGGTCCTTCTTCCTGTTATTTAAAACCCTTTCTAATGACTCATTAAACAGCCTTCAAATCAATAGACACCCACACATGCCAGACTTCATTCCTCCTTGATCATCTGATCACAGGGTGATCTTTTTTTTTTTTTTTTTTTTTTTTTTTTATATCCGCCTTATTTTTTTATATCCGCCTTATTTCAGGACCTGAGCTGCCTAATCGAGTGCTACTTGAAACCTTTGCGGAAAGAGAGCTTCCTGACACAGGATGAGGTACTTTTCACCCAATATTTACTCAAGAATTAAAAGATGCTGTTTAAGCCTTAGATATACATGCATTCGTGATTATTGCTCCTAGGTCATATTTACAGAATGATTCCTGTGTTGTAGCTGGACGTTTTGTTCGGTAACCTCGGAGAGATGGTGGAATTCCAGGTGGAGTTTCTCCGCACGCTGGAGGATGGAATCAGATTGGTGCCGGATCTGGAGAGGCTGGAAAGGGTGGAGCTATTTAAGGTGAAGGAAGGTTGATTTTAGACCTAACGGCCTCATTTAGTTTTGAATTATCTGAGTATTTTCTCTGATTTAGGAATTACTTGGTACTACTCCTTGCATAATTCATAAGAAAGGTTTGTGTTAATGTCAAAGCAGCACAGATGAGGAATTCGACTATATTCTCATTTTTCTATTTGCAGTTTTGGCACCCAAACAAAACCTAGTTGAGACACTTTCTTATTTAGCTGCTTCTCATAATTGCCATTTCTATTTAATGTACAATCCCCTCACTTAAACTATCTTATGATTGTTTGGTATGCTTGTCTGTTCCTGCAGAAGGTGCTGTTCTCGTTGGGTGGTTCATTCCTTTATTATGCCGATCGCTTCAAGATTTACAGCGCCTTCTGTGCCAGTCACACCAAAGTCCCAAAGGTCCTCACTAAAGGTAAAAACACTCTCGCATTCTTGCCTGATGTCAAGTGTTGGGTTATACTGCAGTCACCACTTAATCCTTTTTGATAGTTTCACTGTCTTTAATCAGTAGCTGAAGGTCTAGTGTAGTAGAAGTTATTTTAGTCACATGCCCTGCAGTATAAAGGGGGAACTAGCATCAGCATGCACTTTAGTAGTCACTTGCTCAGTGGAAATTTTGCTTTTTTATCCTAAGTAGATCTCTCCTCGCTGCAGTGATTCCTCGTCTCTTGTAAAAAATAAGTCGATGCTTACATTTCCGCTCCTCCAGCAAAGACAGATCCAGACTTCAAGGAGTTCCTGGCTGAGAGAAATCCCAGACAGCAACATTCATCCACTCTGGAGTCTTACCTGATCAAACCAATCCAAAGAGTGCTGAAGTATCCACTGTTGCTAAAGGAGCTCTACTCTCTCACTGACCCGGACAGTGAGGAACACTACCACCTGGATGGTAAGTGTCCTTTTTTGAAACTACAGTGATAGATCACCGTACACGCTCCTGCCCCATAGAACATGATCTATTCAGGATAAGGTGTTGGCATATCTATGATCTGGTGTTATAAATATAAATTTTTTTCCCATATAGTTGCCATGAAGGCCATGAACAAAGTTGCAAGTCACATCAATGAGATGCAAAAGCTTCATGAAGAGTACGGAGCTGTTTTTGATCAGCTAATCAATGAGCAGACTGCTGATAAAAAAGAGGTAACGTGCATTAAGGTGTTTGGTTTTAAGCCCAGTAAATGATCACATGACTTGGTTGCTTTTTTTTTTTAACTTTTTTTTTTTTTTTAACTTTTGTATTTCAGGTGGCTGACCTCTCGATGGGGGATCTTTTACTACATTCTACTGTGGCGTGGATCAACCCTCCAGCCTCTTTGGTCAAGAGCAAAAAGGACCCCGATTTAGCTGCTTTTGGTATGGCTTAATGTGGATTTTGTTGCTTAAAAATCAGGTGGCCAAGAATAACTTCTAAGATAAGACAGGGATTCACCCCAGATGTGATATAGGCTCCATAAAATTAGAATTTGTTGCACTGGTGTTTGGTTTGATTACAAACTCAAGCTGTTAAACTGTTTACATTTTGAGTTATGATGTGTTTCGTTTCCAGCCTTAACTGAAATGCAGTTTTGTATCTTTTTATAAACAGGATTGGTCAAAACCCTGTATTAAACCAAAGCATTGCAAATTCTTATGGCACAGACTCGACTGTGGCAAGGTTTTTATATTCAGTAGATGACATTCAGCAGAACAGGCACCATTAATGGAAATCAACATCCACCTAAGGGACTGCAAATGGAAAAATCACTAAGTCACATTTACATAATGGATCCAAGTACTCATACTAATTAATGCACTGTCCTGTTTTAAATTGGATGGGAGTAAGATTATTAATTCAGTGGCACTGAAAACTACTTGTAACTTTTCTTAACTTCCTTTTACTTTTCACAGCTAGTAGCTTCTCTGTAGCAGCATAAAAGGGTTTCTAGAAATGGAGAGATACTTTAGTGATCCCAAAGGAAATTGGGGATTATTTGACAACTCTCATTGGATTGCTCAATGCCCAGTACAATGGGAAAGTTCCAGGAGCTTAGAGTAGATATAACTGACTGAAGACTAATACAACTCAAGAATATCTCTTGGAGTATACTGTAAAAATTGGTTCTGATGGTCAGGAACTGCCAGAGGAACCATCAAGGCACAGACCTACGTATCATGAAGTAGAAGATGTTAGAAGACCACTCCAACGGTCTGTCAAACAAACTGTGCATTGCCATGAACTGAGTGCTGAGTTTGCGGCTAACCACACTGAACCCCTTCTGGAAGGAAGTTTTGGGATCAGATGACACAAAGATTGACTAGAAGTATATTGGAGAGGTAAAGTTGATGGGTTCAGTCCAGTCAACACCTGTACTGATTGATAAAAGAGGCTGAGACAAAACATGCTAACACATTTAATCAATTCTGCAATGAAGAGCATTTCCAGTATCCAGCCATGACATTCACGGTCCTCATGAGCATATATAAACTTAACAGCAGCTGCATGCAGCTACATTTTTCTGAAAGAGCACTTGCGCTGCATGTATGAACGTTCTGAGCTCTAGAGAATCACTTTACATTTTAATGTGAGGCTTTACTGTCAGGCTTTTGTGCTGCCGGGTGCTATTTCAGTCGGTATAGAAATGGACCCAGTCATGCAAACAACACGGGGGTTCTTTCCATTCTGTACTTTTTACGTGAAGTGATTATAATGGCATGACAATCAGGTCTCACACACCTTCTCAGAAGTACCTGGGATGTGCTTTAAATGTACTCTTATACACTTTCAGCAATAAATATTACATCTGCGTAGTATATGTGCTTTCTGTGGCAAGGTGATGGTGAGTAGAAGTTGTCTCTTTGCCCATGTGATGTTGTGGCATTGGCGCACTGCCATCTTTCTTTCTGCTGAAGAATATCAATAGCTTAGAGCTATTTTTCCTTGAAAGCTGAAACATGTCCATTGACATCCAGCATCAAGCTGTCGCTGTAGTAAATTGTGCAATGAAACATTCTTTGATATGTGTGATGAATGAATGCAGACACTCCTAATGGTTTCTCTCATTTCCCTCCTTCCTCTCTCCCCCTGCCCGCATGTAGTGTTCAAAACCGCAGTTGTATTTGTCTACAAGGACTGCTCTAAGCATCGGAAAAAAATCGTAAGTACTTTGTTGCACTTTTAATTTTAATTGCATTTTATGACGGACAATGATGGAGGGTGTACATTGTGGAATAGGGCTGAGTGTTTCCTCTGAAGTGCTTTTGAACACGTTCTTTTTGGTTGGCATGGGAAGACAAAAATAATTAGGTTAATGTTTCATGATGGTATAATAGACTGACATATTAAATGAGGGGCAGCTACTGGGAACTGAAAAGACGGTTGCCAATAACTGCACATGTGCACGCTCCCAGTAGATCCGTGTGTTAAACAACCCTTCTGTCTCTGCACTCTGATGCTCTCTGCTGTCATGTTGATGCATTGCAGTGGTTATGCATTCGATATCTGACCAGTCTCTCTCTCTTTTTCAGGGTGGAACTCATCGGGTGCCTGCGAGTGATGACAAAGATCCCGTCCGCTTCCGTCACATGATTGCAACCGACTCTCTGCAAGTCCGTACTCTTGCAAGTGAGTGTATTTGAGGATAGTAATGTGCAGCAAAATGTAATTATCAGTCTTTTCCTCCAGGTACCGAGAGTACTTTGAGGACTGATTTGGAGTTTTGCATAAACAGCGTTTAATAAGTATTATAACAAAATTCCATTATTTAGTCTTTATTGGACAAGAACTGAAACTGCAACATAAGGACTCCTTTTTATAGTAGATTAGATCTTAAAAGCAATAATCATACTATTCTAAAGCAAAGTATAAAAAAAAAGTTTGTTTTTTTTTTGGCTGAGATTATTGAAAATATAATATCAGCTTCTTTCCCCAAATCACCGAGGTTACCTCAGATGAATCAATATTTTCTGACAGCAGCTTAAAATGCATTTGAGGCCTGTCAGTGTTGCTGCTTTTCTCTCCCACAGAAAATTAATAACTTTTTGTAAACACTACAGATAAATACTCATTAGTAGCTCTGCGTGCAGTCTTCCTCACATCTTCTGTGTTCTAAGTGAACTTTTAAATCACCTTCTGGCAATTCAGCCCAAGCACGGCAGTTTATCTGCCTAATGGCCTGTTGTTAAGGGAAAAGAAATTGATGGTGGAAATTAAGGGAATATTTTTTTTTTGTAAATGTATTTCACATCTTTTCTCTTCTGGCCCTTTCCCAGACTCTGAGGCCACAATGGTGTGTGAAGTAGTCCACACAAGGTCTGAATCTGAAGGAAGACCAGAGAGAATCTTCCAGTTGTGCTTCAGGTAAAAACTTCACATGCGTATTCATAACATGCGAAGTCAATGGCAGCGCACTAAAGCTACTTTTCTTGTGTATTATTTTCATGGTCTTGTGTTTTTGTTTTTGTTTTTTTTGTTTGTTTTTTTGGTCCAATTTGCAGTTCTCCAGAGAGTAAGAAGGACTTCCTGAAAGCCGTTCACTCCATCCTTAGGGAGAAGCAGCGCCGGCAGCTTCTTAAGACGGAGTCCCTGCCCCAAAACCAGCAGTACGTCCCATTTGGTGGCAAGCGCCTGTGTGCCCTTAAAGGGGCACGGCCTGCCATGAACAGAGCAGGTGACAGAGCTTGAATATATCTTCTGATGTATAGGAGGCAAACATGCTTGGATAGCAACAGATTTATTCTTATAAATGCTTAGTTTGTTCATTTTCTTTAGTTTTTATAATTTATAAAATGGTGATATTTGTCAGGAAAGTCTCATTTAATTGTTTATTTCAATTAATTAAAATCCTCTTGGCTAGTAACTCTGCAGACTTACTAATATTACCAAAATAAATGGTTGTCCTATCTTTCCCTGCTTAGCCTCAGCTCCATCACGAACGCTGGCCCACAGGAGGTTTGTGAGGAACCGCATCACCATTGATACTGACCTGGTTTTCCAAGGGGACAACAACAATAGCATTGAGGATCCCTCCTGTCGGCTTTCCTACCCTTGCTCCAACTCAGCGCTGTCTGCCCCCCTTCAGCGTCACAAACCTCAGGGAGAGGACACGGACCGCTGGGTGGAAGAGCAGTTCAACCTGGGCTGCTATGAAGATCAGTGTGAGGGCATCGATCTCGGGCAGGTGAAGGAGACGGACATTTTGAGCGACGACGATGAGTATTGCAAGTCTGTCCGAGCCAAGTCAACAAAACTGGACGGCCTGGAGGGGGAGATGAAAGGACTGGACCTACAGAGAAAAGACATCAACCTGAATGGGCGAACAGAGCGTGAGATCACGCAGGAGGAGGCCGCTGATCGAATAAAGGGTGGGGGTGACTCCAGCTCGGTAGACTCCATTACTTCCTGTGGCAATCCCCTCTCCCACTGCGCAACCCCGACTTTAAAGGTTGCCTCCTTGAAGCAGTGCGCTGTAGAGGGGGCCACAAACCAGGACCACGATGTCGTCTGGGTGCGGCGGGATGACTTTGCTAATGGGTGCAACAGTGACGTCTTCTGATAGATGATGAAAAAAGATGAAGAAAAGAGTTTTTACATAATGTAGGAGTTAAAGAAAAGGTATGAGAATAGATAAAAGCTTTAAAAGTGTAGAGTTTGGGGAACCTCAGCAAGTCCTCCCTGCATCACTGCACAATCCTCTCCTTCCACCTCACCTGCATCTTTCCTTGTTCTGACAATCCTAAAGTACTGAAGCACCCAGAGACTTAAAAAAAAAAAGTAACATGGAAGTGAACGTGACCATATGACGGACACATCACTGCATGTACACGCAAGTAAATGAGCTAGTGGTTCTTCATGTGTATAAATATACAGTAAGTGCGTGTAGTGCACAGACACAGAACGTAAAGGCAGCTACTGCACCATGCACACATTTTACTGAAGAGACGTTATCACTGAGCTCTGACCTTCAGGACAAAATGTCTATTTTTCAACACAGGAATGTGGGGGTTATATTTTTCTGACTTGGAAAACTGTGTTTGTATTTTAACACTCAAGGGCTGTGTTACTATTTTTTTTTTTTTCCCCCCTTCAGGGGCTTTTGACTTAATGACCGCTGTGTAAAGGACAGTGTCATCCAACTAGCTTTATTGTGCTTTTTAAAATATTTTAACTTAACATCAGCTACACTGCAGTGTGTAATCAGGAGAACAGAGTGCTGTTAACTTGTGTAACTGTATAAAAATGTTTTTGAAGCTCACTTTGTCTCCTGTCATATCCATACCTATTCTTTATTTAATTGCCTTTTTTTAAATTTACTGTATTTTTTATGTTTACATTGCATTCAGCTGCCCAGTGTTACAAACTACCTTTTGTGTGTTTGCTGCAAGAAACAGGTTTCACTTATGCCCTTCATGTGAATGTTGAGTCTTTGTGTTGCTCAAATGTCTTTTTATTTTGATAACTAATGGCTTTCATCAAGCCCATTAATATACCAGGCTCTCTTTTTGCCAATGAGGCCGTACTGTCTTCATGTCTGTACCAGAAATTTTCTATCGTCCTGTTTACTTGAATTGTCTCGTTTTTCAAAGGAGGTATTCAGCAGAGCCATGTTAGAGACTGTACTGTAATTGAAAGAGGAAGACCAGTCGTGCAGTTGAACAGTATCTAATGGAGGGGTGGGCAATTAATTTCCTCCAGGGCCTGCAAAAGTCACTGGGATTGTGTTGTGGAGGGCCACACCAATAATCTGCTCAATATTAATTAAGAGTCCCATTTTTATCACGTGGCTCTTTGGGGAAAATGAATTGCCCACCTTTGCTCTAATAGATTCAGACATCATCTTCAGCTTTCACCTGTTACGTTGACTTTTGTCGTGTGAAGCGGTGGCATTTTGTATTATATTTCCACTTCAAACCCCTGCATTCCTGCCCTTATCCACCAGGCTGTGCTGTTTCACTTTGTCATCACAACAACAACCTGCTGATTGCTGTGCTCAACACAGTCATGCGTACCTTTTTAATGGATGTATTGAACAAGCACTTAATAGCCAACTGTGAGTGGCGGGGGATCTGTAAGCTGCTCTGTTACAGAGTGAAAGGAAAATGGACGGAAATGATCCACTGTGGATGTTCTTAACGCTGTCTTTTTATTATGAAGCTGGTTTCTTAGATTTTAGCTAACTGGGTCAGAATGCTCAGTAAGGACTTGAGACTGAGGTACAATCATCTGTCCTTGGAAGAAAATGATGTAAGAATCCCTTTGACACCCCACCCCCGACCACCCTCTTTGTACTTTTAAAACTGTGGAGCATTTTGATTTATATGTTAAAATAAATTTTCTAAATGTAATGTGTGAATGTGCTATTTCTCCACTGTCAAAACATCTAGTCTTCTGCAGCTAACAGTTACCATTTATTTGCTATTATCCGTCTTAATTAATTTCCCCCTGATTTGATTTGGTGTCCACAAAGGAGCCGTATACACCAGTTCTGTTTAAAACGCATCATGTGTGGCATAAGAAACTTGACAAGGAGACACTGTCTGCTCGGTATTCATATCAGGCGAGGTTTTTTTTTTTTTTTTTTGTGCCCAGGACCGTTGCCCGAGGACTGTTTTCTGGAGAAGCAGGCTGGTCATTTTCAGAGTTAATTAAGTTTGTCTATAGGCTCTTTGTCGCGGCTCCAGGTTGAGTTGGCAGGTCTCCGATCACTTGGCTCTCAGCTCTTAGGGAACTGACAAACATTATGATAAACAAATGCCATTTCTGATGTGATGCGGTTTTTGCTTGCGGGTTGCAAGACTGTCAGATGGCCAGCTTTGGGTGTCTTTGCCCGTTTTCAAATGTCACAATATTAAGCAGCAGCCCAGAGTTGGCAAACCCCATGGAGCTTTCAGTCAAGTAGTGGACAGATGTCTTTCCTTCACAGACTAATGAAATGATTCTCCAATGGAAGCCATAATGATTTAGCCAATTCTCTTTCAGGGATGTTAACGCACATTATTTTAACTGCCCTGTGAGAGTCATGGGACTGAATGGGAAGGCATCCAGCGATTCAGTCAGATAAAAACCTCGTTTGCCTGTAGTGAGCGATAATCTGGCCTCTGCCCTGTAACCTGAAGATTATTCTCCTCTCATCAGGACCGGTGGGGAGGAACCACTGCCAATCCATCTGCCATGCTCCTTAATCCAAAGAGACTGCAGCCAAACTAGCAAAAATGACCAGAACCAGAATCTGACCGCGAGTTCCTTCAGTGTAAAAGCGGATTTATAAAGTTTGACAAAACAGTTACTGGGAAATCCGGGGAAATATAATTCAGCGTGATTCCAAATGGCACATTCAATTTGCTCTTCTGTTGGGAGTGTGACGTAATATATGTTAAAATTGTATTTCAATAAGCATAATGCACTATCTGCACATGGGTAAAAGCTTATCAGCACCTATTTTTGCAGCACTTCCACGACCGGGTGTACGGTTGAGTTCTATTTTGAAAATGCTTACCGGAAGCTAATTGAATTTCGGCTTTCTTGGCCCGACTCTTGCGCTCTCACTCCCTTTAGCATCTGCAACCTTGGAGGCGCACAGAGCTGTGGACGTGTTTGCTCCAGCTGACTGCAGCCAGCTATGTTAATAAGATGTGACTTGATGTGACTTTGCATCTGAAAGTTGGACACATGGGACTTGTGCTCATCATTTTTCGTTTCTTCTGCGCGATGGAGTGATGCAGAGTGGAGTGATCAAATTGGGACTAAAACTTGGGTTGCGCGCTGGCATGGCGAGTCAGGTGTGTCCGCGCTCCTTTAGAAGCTTCTTCTTTCTGTCAGGGTCTCAACATTTGCCGTGACTTCGAGAAGGAGAACAATGGAAGGAAGAAAGAGACTTTTTTGCTATATTCTCTGCGCGGCGCAGCTCTGTCTGAGCTCCACGCAAGTCCTCAGGATCGGTAAGCGCAACAGTTTACGCACGGTGCTGATGGCGTTTCCTTGCGTTTCTGAATTGGATGAACAGTCGGATCGAGGATTATAGGCTAAATTTGTGTTAGCTGTTTAATTTTCTGTTTAGGATTGGAAGGCATTCTGTGTCTATGGTAGCCGTTTTGCAACCGAAGTTTAAGCCTTTGTACGTGACGAAAGTGAATGTGCTATTATGATTCATTATTATGATTATTAAGACTCACTGAGGGCCAGCACAGAGAAAAAGACTGCAAGTACATGCGTAACTTAAAAACACACTTTCACAACTTTACTCAAGTATTTTAGGCGATAGATTTGCCACAAATTCAGTGTTTTGCATTTTTATTACTATACAGACGGCAAGCTGAGAAAGGTAGTTTATCTTGGATTAATTTCTATATAAAGGTTCCCTCTAAGGTGATTAAAATTCAGTTAATTAAAACTCTCACCTGTTCATCATCCTCACTAGACACTAACCTGCTGGTAATCGTAATTATACAAACATGCTGTGGCTCAATGCATTTTTAACGATAAATACTACAGTTCTGACTGAAATCATCTCATAAACATTTAATATGCCACCAGTGAGTTTGTATGAGGTGTGTGTGTGCTTGTTTCACACAAACAGGTAAAAAAAAATAATAGATTATTGATTCCTCTCTGGATTTTCTTATGGCTTCACACACTTGAGTTGGAGGCATTTTCATTCAATATATGCCTCATTCTCAATCCTGCTGTCATCAGCTTAGTGGAGGTGAGGAGTCAGAGGGCTACACCTAGATTTGATTAGACAGGAGGAGCTTGGTGAACGCTGAGGGCTGTTCATCATCCAAGCATATCACTTTCAACCTTTGAGTCAGACCAGACTCAGACAGTAATGTGCAAGTCTAACTGACTGAATGCATTTAGGATTGGTGTCACTGCCACCTATTTGAGCTGTTATTAGGCTATAGGCTAGAGTAGATCCACATTTTATGCATCTAAGAAGATATATTACAGGACTGTTCAAAGGTCTTGAGCTGATTCTTTTCTTTAAATTGTGTTAGGAAAATGGGAAATAGGAGCAGTGATTTGTTGAAACATCTGCAAACATACATGGAAGGATTCTTGAAGGACATTCAAAGCTCTTCTTTGGATGTTGGCTGCCTTTTGATCCATTCTCTGTCAAGATGATCCCACACTGCATTAATAATGTTGAGGTCCGGGCTCTGGGGAGGCCGATCCATGACTGATAGTGTTCCACTGTGTGTTTTTTCTGTCCAGGTATGTTTTTACTGCCTTGACAGTGTGTTTAGCATTATTGTCATGCTGAAGAAACCAGATACGTCCCAGAAAACAGTATTTTTCTGTATTAATAAGTCCATCAATTTTGACAAAATCCCCAACAGCACTGGCTGAAATGCTGCCCGAAACCATGACACAGACGCCGTCTGTTTTACAGATGGCTGCAGACACTCACTGTTGGACCTCCTGACTTCTTTCATACATACTGACAACAATTTAAACCAAAAATTTCTAATTTGGATTCATCACTCCATCAGAGCTGTTGCTTCAGTCCAGTTCTTGTGTACTTTGACCTCAGTCTTTTCTCTCTTTTTCCCTTCTGTAAGAATGAAAGAATTTTCAGCTAATAGCTCTTTGGGAATCACCTTGTTGGTGCAAAAATACAGTTTTGTCTGTCAAACTGTGTTGTCTTTGGCATTTACTTACTTGCTACATTTATAACTGGACTGAAAATAAGTGAAAACGCAGCAAATGTCAAAAAAAGAAACTTTGAAAGACCTTCAGAAAGCCTGGAGGCTACCATAAAATTTACAAGTCTGGCTCCTTGGAAGCAAAATATGAAGAAATAAAGGGTGACTTAAGAATTTTACACAGTATTTTATAATACAACATGTGACACCTTTTCACATTAAAACAATTTACTTGGGATTTTTAAAAATATTGATTCTTCCCATGTGACAATAGAGAACAATGCTTCTGTATATCACATACTACATATAACACAATTCTTTTACAAAATCTGAATAAAGACATAATTCTGTAAAGAACTGATAAATATAAATCCAACATATGTAACTGCAACACTGTCTTCTCCACCTAGAAGTCCATTCCTGTATGTGATCTAATGTTTCCACATTACACTTGTGGAAATTGCAAGTATTTAAATGCCACTAAATCTTGCTTTTACAATTAATTCACATTTATTAAGAGACACTTTCCCTCTTCCGTAGATGAATATGAAAATATTCATCTACAGGTGATGAATATTTTCATCTCACGTGTCAAGCTCTGTAAAACCGTACATTAGTCTACAAAGTAAAGGTCACATGTTTAAGAACTGCAGAAACAATACATAAAACACATTTCTGGGTGTTGGATGTGGGGGCTGGGTGTTAAATAGGGTGCTAAAAGGACATAAAGGTTCAATTTGAAAACAGAGCTTGCAGTAGCCAAGTGCCGTATGTGGATCTGTCTATTAGTGCCCAGCAGTGTTTTCTGTTCCATCCGTGTCATCTTGATGTCGACACATGTAATTTTTGTTTTGCGTACACAGCATTTGTTCATGTTTGTGGTGAAGTCGAGCTGCACATGCAGAGGTTTTATCATCAGCAGTTTAGCCCATGGGCATACATTAAAAAGGAAGATTATTCAGGACTAATATGTTCAGCTTTGGTGGTTCAGACCCCTTAAACAACACAAGGCCAGAAACTCACATCTCCAAAACATACAGATATTATCTGTGTGTGTGTGTGTGTGTGTGTGTGTGTGTAATATAGATTACCTGATTTTATTCCAACAGCTAAAAAAAGCTATTAAGAAAATGAATGAATGTCTTTCCAGGCAAATTGCTTAATTTTGGCAAGTCATTGGCTTCTCTTCATTGGCTCACTGTTAAATTTAGAAGTCTTAAGTGACCGGGCTCCGTCATAAACACCTCATAGTATCCCAACAGAACACCTTGCTCTCAATCTGCAGGCTTACTTGTGGTTCTTAGAGTTTCCAAAGGTAGAATGAAAGGCAGAGCCTTGAGCTTTCAGGCTCCTCTCCTGTGGAACCAGCTACCATTTGGGGTTCAGACAGACACCCTCTCTACTTCAAGATTAAGATCGAAACTTTATATTTTGATAAAGCTTATAGTTAGGGCTGGATCAGGTGACCCTGAAGCATCCAATAATTATGCTGCGATAGGCTCAGGGTGCCTGAAGAAATATACATTTCTTCTCTATGCCCCTCATTCCAATCTCCATTTGTTTACATGCAACTACTGCATGTCATTAAATGTGTCTTCTCTCTCCTATATAAAATTAAATGAAGCCACATAGATAGATAGATAGATAGATAGATAGATAGATAGATAGATAGATAGATAGATAGATAGATAGATAGATAGAT
>JAVDPK010003123.1:392221-421471 GCA_034780415.1 Cichlasoma orientale | reverse complement strand
AAGGGTGGGCCGACATCATATTAAACCCTATGGATTAAGAATGGGATGTCACTCAAGTTCATATGCATGTGAAGGCAGATGAGTGAATACTTTTGGCAATATTAAGTCCTCACCATTGGAAAAAGGTCTTTTTATAAACTGAGGGCACCAGTGATTAAAGCTTGAATAAAAATTTATCATTTAGCACACAGCAACCTAGTGAAGCTCCTGATGCCCCGCAAGTATTAGTATACAATTGGATCACATACTGATCCATCGGCTTTTGTTAAATTAACTAGTGATGTTAGAAAAACAAGAACGACAAACGTGTTCTTTGACTGTTTACATTGATCACAATGAAAAAAATATTCAGATATGTTTCTGTCCTGGTAGCTGGCAGGTAGCCTATTTTTTTAAAATCACCCAAACCAATTTGCCCCTTCAAATTATATAAACATTTTTGATTTAACTTGTTTCAGCAGAAGGCGATTCAGGTTTACAGTTGAATTTGAGAAACAAATCAGCAACCCTCACCTAAAATCAAGAGTTAGCCAATCCTAACGAGCGAATCCAACCAGCTGCTGTTTGTGCTGTTGTTTTTCACCAGTGTGTGACCAGCTCGCTCTTGGGGTGGTCGCTGTGTTTGGCCCCTCTCACAGCTCCTCGGTTAGTGCTGTTCAGTCGATCTGTAACGCTTTGGAAGTCCCTCACATACAAACTCGATGGAAACACCCATCAGTGGACAACAAAGACACCTTCTTCATCAACCTGTATCCTGAGTACACGGCCATCGCCAGGGCCATCCTGGATGTAGTCACGTTCTTCAAATGGAGGAAACTAACGGTGGTCTATGAGGACAGCACAGGTAGGCTCCATTAATTATAGAAATCAGACTGCTTTGAACTTGTTACCTTGTAACTTTTAAAATTGATTCACCAATACTTGATTAATACATTACTTCATGGATTAAAATACATATAAATATATTTGATAAGTCATTTTTTATGTTAAAGAAAATGTCCCAAAGAAGAGTACTGTAAAGTTATAGATTATTTTCTTTAGGACTAGAAAAAAAACAACTTTTACACATGAACATTGTATCCATTTATCATCCACCTTTACAATATGAATATAGATTTCAAAATGTTTACAATAATTTGTAAACAATAATAAGACAGCATTTTACCTTTGATTTTATTTCCTCCCGAAAGGCTGCTCGTCAGCCTTAAAATGGCATGACATTTAAAGTGAGGAACTGAGAGGAAGAAGAGGTCAAAAGAGCTCGCCGGTGTTTTCTGGACCTTACAACATATTCATATGTCATGGTCATAATTACAAAATGAAATTCTGTCTTACACAATCACCTCCTTTGCGCTGGCCGGTGAACCCAATCTGTGACAGGGCAGCAGGGCCTCATATCAGACAGCTGCCAACGTTCCTGCCCTCTGACTTCCAACTGCACACGACCAAACCACAACACTGATATCCTCCAAATCCTCTGGATTCCCATAAACAGCTGCTGCCCACGACCCAGATAATATGAAATTCTGCTGTTAAAATGTCATAGCTTATAGATTTTTAGAAAGATTCATTTTCCTGAAATGTCACATAGACACACCTGCACATTTACACACTGTTGTGCATGCACATGATCAGGCCTTGAGAAAACGAGGTATGTGCACAGCTTATGCAACACAGCAGTGAGTTTTTTTTCTGAATACCAAGTTGGTCAATCTGGAGAGAAGCTGGACCACAGAATGATGCAGAGAATAGGGATTGCATTTCAAAGTTAGATGAAGCTTCACAGTGTATGTTTCATAAAGGGGAAAAGTATAATTTACTATTTTTTTTCCTCCTCAGGTCTGATGCGGATGCAAGAGTTGATCAAGGCTCCAGCAAAGTTCAACTTGAAGATCAAGATCCGCCAGCTGACCCCGGGTAACCAAGATGCCCGACCGCTGCTTAAGGAACTGAAGAAAGACAAAGAGTTTTTTATTCTTTTTGACTGCTCCTATCGCATGGCTGCTGAGCTCCTAAAGCAGGTCTGTACAGGGATTTTTATCTAAGTTGCTTTTCAGTAGTTTATTCTTTTGCTCCTCAGATTTTGCAGCACATTTACGGGTCCTTTGGGGGACGGGGGGAAGGGATGGTGCACTGATTCCAACATACAGATGAACTGAGAGCTTGCATATTTAATAACCCACCCATTTCTGTTGTCTCAGCACATGTTGGGTTTGTCACTCTACATTTTTATTGTTTGCTTGTGTTGTTTCTGCCTCCATTGCCTGTTATTAAGTATTAATCAAACTGGATAATCTTTTTATCCTGATGGGTTTTGGGATAAATCTTAAACTGTAGAAAGAGAAACTCGGAAAAGGCAAAAACTTTTATCTTCTTTTTCTATTCAGCTGCACGACTGTTTAATTTATACCTGAAGAGTGATAAATTTGATTAATATTTTTTGTGTCTGTTTGTCATAAAGTAAAATGTATGATTTGATGCACTGCGCGAGAGAAAAATGACCTGCCAAATTACTTTGTTATCAAAGACTCGACATTAGCTGCAGCGCTGGAGAAATCAGGATATTTAAAGAATATTGTTTGGCATTTTCTTTTTATTACTTTACTTCTTCCTTTGGCACTGCAGCTTTCATCAATGGGAATGATGACAGAGTACTACCACTTTTTCTTCACAACTTTGGTGAGTTAGAAAAATGCCCAGCTTTGTTTTTTTATTTTTTAAATACTTTGATACTAAATAGGTCCTCATTTTTCCTTTAACTGGCTTTGTACTGGTTACACCTTGAACCTCTGCTTACATTTCTATGCTGCTCTTTCTGTTGCCATTGCATACACGCACATAAAAACACATCCTTCCTTCCATCTCGCACCTTACCTCCAACTCGCATCTCCTGCAGGATTTATTCGCCCTGGATCTAGAGCCATACCGCTACAGTGGGGTCAACATGACCGGTTTCCGACTGCTGAACATTGATGACCCTTGGGTGGCATCTACAATGGACAAGTGGGCCATGGAAAGACTTCAGGGTCCCAAACAAGAAAGTGGACTGATGGATGGAGTCATGACTGTAAGCCCTGTGCTGTTATTTTACACGACATACACCTGCAGAAAGCCAGTGATGCACGACCATTCTATGTGCTGCATTATAAAGTTGTAAACTAAAAACTTGTGCTAACATTTAATTCTTTTCTAATCACAGTAAGAATTTAATAGCTGACATCCTCAGTTATATTCATGTCATCATTATATCCACACTTTATATGGGTTGCACAATTTCCCCAGAGGAGCTGTTAGTTCCTCTGATATTTGTGTACAGCTTTTAAATGTAAAAACTTCCCCTCGCTGCATCCTCTACAGACAGATGCAGCTTTGCTGTATGACGCTGTGTACATGGTCGCTGTTGCGTCCCAGCGGGCCACTCAGATGACCGTCAGCTCACTGCAGTGTCACCGACACAAGCCCTGGCGCTTCGGACCACGCTTCATGAACCTTTTCAAAGAGGTCAGTGTCAGATAAGGTCTCCAATTACAGAAAACTGAAAAAAAAAAAAAGACCTGTTCGATCAGCAGCACGGTTTAAAGAGCTCCTGTCGCTTTCAGCCTGACCACCATGCATTTTTGATGCTGTGTTTGTAATGCCGCAGTTGCGAACACAAAAATTTACCAAAACTGAATGTCAGATCATTTCTTGTGATATAACATTTTGTTAGGTTCCTCCTGACAGCCCATGCTTTGCCTCTGAAAACTCACAACATGAAAATGCACGGTATTTATGTACTTATAAGTTTAAAGCATGTGGCTCAACCCGACAGTCAGACTTGATGCCTACAGACAGAAATGAGGCCTTTGATGCGCGAGTGTTTTGATCTCTTAAGTCTTAAATCCAGCAGAGGACCGCTGCCTGCCATGGAGAAGGAACATTATCATTCAGTCGCCTCGCTCATATTTTCCTCTTCATGCCCCCATCTTCCTTCTCATGCTCTTTTCTTTTCTTTTTTTCTTTTTTTTTTTTTTTTGCATCTTGGTGGTTCTCCTCGCAGCTTTTCATTTTGTTTTCCTTTGAAGCATCTGTCCTCCTGTGCTATTCATCACTTGATAATAGCCTTTTTTCGATTGCAAAAACCAGTAATATGTCTCTCACTGCACTCAATTAAAAAACACTGCTGACAAGAGAGCGCAGAATATGAGGACCCAGCTTTCATTTCAGTGGCAGGAATTAAACACTGGGCACTTTAACCCAAATGTTGTTACTCTCTTTTGGCTATTGTAGTACGCAGTGTGATTCTGTGGACCACATGAGCATATTTTTATATTGCATGACTGAACAGAGTTTTGTTAGTCAGCTGTGAACAGAAAGCACCTTTTTGGTGAACTTTTTTGATTGATACTCCTTATCCCAGTGAATAATATCTGCGAGGAATGTTTGATTTGAAAATAAAATAAAACTTGCTTTTCTTTGTGCTAGATTATGTCTGGGGCTTTATTTGGTCTTCAAGTTTAGCAAATTATGCTTTTGTGCTCAACAAAAGGAATTCTGGCTGTTTTCGGCGTGCAGTTTGGGCGTGAAAGAGAAAAATACACATTTTATTCATTTTTTCCACTGACATCAAAAAGTAGTCTTTCCTAAATGTGCACGAAGACTGTCGGGTGATGATTGACGTCACAGAATAAAACCTTGTCACAAAAAAAAAAAAAAAAAATTGATATGTAAGCCAGAGTGGTTTTGGAAACAAATGTTTTGGACAGATGGAATTAAAATTGAGCTCTTTCAACAGATGTAGGTTTGTGGAGGGAAAAAAAAAAAAGAGAAACATTTGTCAGAAGGATGAAAATATTATGCTTTGGGGTCACGTGGCAGCATGAGGCACAGGAAACAATTCACAGACTGAGGGAAGAATGGCTTGTACTAAATGTCAGTAAATTCTGGATGCAAATGTGCAGTCAGTGAAGAAAGTGAAATGAAAAAGAGGCTGTCTGAGAGGACGATGATCTAACACAGACCTCAAACGCCGCCATCAACTACTTCTAGAAACACAAGCGGAAGCTTTTGGAACAGCTCTTACAGTCCCATGACTTGAACAAATCTGTGGGTAGATCATAAACATGCTGTTCCTAATAGACAGCCCTAAAAATATCTCAGCACTTAAAGTGATCTGCAAGAAAGACTGGCAGACAGTGCCTAAAAAAAGCAGACAGATTATGTGGTTGCATATGGTGCAATTATTTTTAATGTTTGTGAAGTCAAAAGGAACAGTCTATTAACATTTGTAGATGTGTTTTTGATGTGTCTTAGCTGTAGGGTTTGTAGTTGCTCCTTTTCTCTTATAAAAAACTAGAAAAATATGAACTTTAGGGTGCAAACAAATGCTTAGCAGGTGTATCTCTATCGCACTCAGTGTTCAGGACAAACAAACAAAAGAAATCATAAAAAAAATCATAAAAGAAAATGAAGCAAAGACAGCAAGTAAGGAAAAGCTTTTAATGTTTATTGATTAAGCAAGAAAATAAATTAAATAGTTAATACAATTGTTGAATTGTATTAACTATTTAAATATTCCTTCTACACAAACAGTCTGAATATGGATGCAAATGTAATTTCTACCGCTATCTGGAACGTAAGCTTTCATGCTTATTGAGAATACATATTAGAAAAACCTGTAGATATCTTCCAGCATTCACCTGACGTGATCCAGCAAGTCTTCAAGCTCCTTCTCACTCCCCGGATCCCCTTCACGTCTCCTCCTGGCAGTCTCTTCTGGAGCTTCAAGCTCTAAAGGTCTGGATAGACAAGGAACTCAGATGGTCTCCCAATTCTCTGTCTCTCTCTGACTCTCCATTTTTGTAGGCACAGTGGGATGGACTGACAGGGCACATTGTTCTTAATAAGACAGATGGCCTGAGGAGAGACTTTGATTTGGACATCATCAGCCTCAAAGAGGACGGCATTGCCAGGGTGAGCACAGAGGCCTGGAACAGCCAATTACACCACTCTCATGCAGCTTTCACACTGGCTGCTTCATTCCATTAGGGCATGTGTTTGTGTTTGTGTATGCGTGAGAGAGAGATGGTTAGCGATTCAGATTTCTGTATTCACATCCTTTTAAAACACACTTGTTGTTTAAGACTGTCCACTCATGAATATTAATAATGCAATCGCTGATTATTAATTTCCACACTGTCTGTGCTCTCATCACAATTCCTGAAGGGTATTGTGGAGGGCGGAAGTCGCCTCACGAAAAGGTGGATCAAGGTTTGTGCCAGTACCTTGTTTGGTGGAAGCCTTTGTTGTTTGCCCCCCTCTTCTTGTTTGCCCTGCTCTCACTCTATATGCCGTGCACCTTGCTGCTCCCTGCCTTGTCAACTTTGTCTCTCTTCACTGATTTTGTGTGCAGCAATGCCATGTGTTTGACATTTCAGTTTTTCCCCTGTTTGGGTACAGGCATTGCTCTGACACTTTTCAAAAAATTGCTGAAAAAAATAAAATATAAAATTACTTTGTTTAAATGGATATAGCTGCACTGCCATTCGGATTGAGAAGTAAGTTCTGCAATTTCACATACTCTAATGGCAGGAAACACTTAAGCAAATATATAAAAATAGCTGTCTGTCAGCTGCTAAGCTATAATTTGCTTTGCCATTAGATTGCCTTCATATGTACTTTAATGGAAATCATGCAGGCTAGATTCAGTTAGGTCCGCATGTTTTTGAACAGTGAAACATCTGAACACCGCTAAAGAGGATTTTAAATCACACATTCAAGATGTGAAGTGCAGACTTTGAGCTTTAATTCCAGGGGTTTACCAAAAGTACTGAATTAAGCGTTTAGGAATTGCAGCCATTTTTATACATAATCTATCAATTTAACCCTCTCATACATGAATCATGAGAACCTCAGTCAAGACACTTTTTCCTGTTTTCATTCCTCTTTAGGCATGAAAATAACAGCGCAATTTAAATTTTGTTTATGAATCTATTTTTCATGGAGTTACAAACATGTCCAAATATGTCCACTCAGCTGGGCACCATGAAATCCCAACAATCACGCAACCTCTATGAGCAAGCACTTGGTGACAGTGGAAAGGAAAAACTCCCCTTTAAGAGGAAGAAACCCCCAACAGAATTAGTCTCGGGGAGGGGCAGCCATACACTGCGGCTGGTTGGGGATGAGGGGAAAGAGAAGAAAGAGAGAGAGAGAGACGGAGTTTAGAACACATGAACATCACCAAATGCTGAGTTTCCTCCCTTGAGATGCTCTACTAGGCCGTTGCTGCTTGTTTGTGGGTCTGTTTGCCTTCAGTTTTGTCTTTAGTAACTGAAAAGCACGCTCTGTTAGGTTGAGATCAGGTGGCTGACTTGGCCATTGAAGAACATGCAGTTTCTTTGCTTGGAGAAACTTGTTTCTTGTGTTGCTTTTGCAGTTTGCTTTGGGTCATTATCCATTTGCACTGTGATGCGCCGTCCGATCAGTTTTGCAGCATTTGGCTGAATCTGAGCAGAGAGTAGAGCCCTGCACACTTCAGAATTCAATCACATCATCAGTAAACACTAGTGGTCTGGTTTCACTGGCAGCCATAGATGCCCATGCCATAACACTGACTCCACCATGTTTGACAGGTGATGTGATACGCTTTGGTTAACGAACCGTTTCTCTCCTTCTCCAAACCGTTCTATTCCCATCATTCTGGCACTCCTCGAGACTGTTCTTGGCTTGGTTAGATGTTGTGAAGGGTTCTTCTTAATCAAGGAAAGAATCCTGTGATCACCCACTTTAGTGGTCTTCTGTGGTCTTTAAGGCCTTTTAGTGTTGCTGAGCTGAGCAGTTCATTCCTACTTTTTCAGAATGTACCAGGTTGTTAATTTAGCCAATCCTAAAGTTTTTGCTATGGTTTTTCAACCAAATGATGGCCCCCTGCACTTGCATCACTATTTCTTTGGACCTCCTATTTAGAGTTCCACTGACCAGCTACCAAATACAAGTTCAACACTTTGAATCAACTCCAGATCTTTGATTTGTTTAATTTGTCATGAAATGAGGGACCAGCTGGTCATAAATCTGTTCATTAAATAGTTAATTTGTCCAGTAACCTTTGAACCTCTGAAAATGGTGACCTATGTATAAAAATGGCTGTAATTCCAAAACAGCTAATGGAATACTTTTGTTTATCCTCTCGAATTGAAGCTGAAAGTCTGCACTCTGATCACAAATTCACTGTGGTGGTGTACAGAGTCAGAAATACAAAAAAAAAGTGCCATAGTCCAAAAACGTATGTACCTAGCTGCAGATTTAATTGTGCCAAGAAGGATCCAGTAAGCCAAGGAGACAACAGTTCATCTCAAGTTTAAAACTAAACTTAAATCTATAAAAGGAGTAGATTTTCTTTACTGGCCTTTGATTGGCACAAATATGCACAAGTACACACATTAGAACACACTCCAGCGCACTAATTATATACCAAATCAACTTCATAACTTCATCCAGATTCCTTTCTAGTTTAAATTAAGTTCAATTTTAACAGCAATTATGTAAAAACAATGCTTTGATGAGTCGAAGAACAAGTGTTGAATTCATTTATCCCCTCTGCGTCTGTCTCAGCCGTCAAACAGGTGTGTAGGCAGGCAGGAACTGTCAAGGTGCAAAAGCAGTGATTTATGCATTAATTGTAATTCCATTCAATACTTTTAGTCCTCAAAAGCCTCCCCTCAGAGGAAATGCCACTATATGGTAAGCACATCACATAAATTGCCGGGCTTTATGGTCATGAAAAATGAATTATCAGTCTGTTGCAGTTGTGTTAGTTCTTGGGCACTGGAGTGTTAAATACACTCTGAAGAGGATGATGAGACTAAACAAAGTGAAAGTCTCTTGAGAAAAAAGTATTTTCTTTTAAAGTTGTTGCCTTCCCTGAAAACCCCCCCCCCCTCCCCCCTCAGCTTTCTTGGCCTGGCTTAGCAAGTTTCTGCTCCGTGGTAACGGTTTTCCGGTCTGATTTGGTTCTGGATGAGGATGAGCATTAGGATTCGCAGATAACATTTTCCTCTCAGCATATGAGAGAGAATTCATGTCAGTTTTTATAGCGCACTTAGTTCTTGTGAGCTCCTCTGGTGTACACGATAAAATTGCAAGGCTATACACAGTAAATCCATGACTTAGGGGGTTTAAAGATGATGGCTGCATGTGGTACTGATGTCCTAGGTTGTATTTTTCGGATTAATTTCATTCACTTGGTGAGATTACTTTATTACCTAAACTTCAAATTGTGTAATGACGCCGCTGATATTTCATAGAGGATGATCTTTCCAAAGGCAGCCCTGTTCGGCAGCACATAATGCGAGATAAATGATGTGAGACCAAACAATTTGAGACCAGAATGCCCTCCACATCTTCAATATTCTCACTCTGACAAATTATCTTTGAGATTGAGGACAATGCAATTAATTAAGTCCAGCCCCATTCACACTGTTCCTCATCTGCAGTGTCCAGAGATAAGACAGATTTATGGACTCCTTCACAGAGTGGCCCCTTGCAAAAGTAACTCGGTGGAGATATAGAATGCTTTTAGCGAGGTTATAAGTGAGCACATTTTTCATCAGTCTGACTTGGTTAACAGAATAAGACAGAGTGTAATGAAGAGTGAAAAGCATTTCATCTTTTGGAATAGGTAATCCCACCCAGCCATTTTCTGAAAAATAAATTGTAAAAATGAGACTGTACCTTCTGTAGAGCTCAGTTTATTAAGAGGTACTGATGCGTTCACTACTCCTCATCCTCTTAGGCAGCGACTGAACGAGGAGGCCGTTGTTTCTGAATAAAAATACTAAAATGCATTATTTTGTTCGCAAAATGATGTGCCGGAGGAGAAAAGCTTATCTGCCATTTGCCTCAGTTTCTATTAACAGTAAGGCCTAATAATTTAATGACCTTAACTTCATTCCATGACGATCGTAACCTTTGTTTGGCTCTTGAACAGTGAGGGGATTTGAAAGGTTAAAAGAAATCCAGCTGCCAGACGTCTGTTCTAATCTGATAACTGTCTGGATTATACCGCCTAGTCTGATGAATCAGTCCCATTCATAGCTACTGTAACAGTAGGAGTAACACCATGCTGTCCTCTGTTCCTCCTCTCCCCTCCTGCCCTTCTTTATTCATGCTGTGACTGCTGGTGTAATTTCCATTTCTCCCCTCTATATTTAAGTCGAGCTAAAATGTGTTTTATTGTTTGATTATTGTGCTACATTTTTTTTTCAATTATGAGAAAATTTCTCAGAAATTTAACAATCACAAATTAGGGAGAAAATAATTTCCCAAAGCCTAATGTAGTGTCCTCAGATGTCTTTTCATGTAATATTTTTTATAATTTAATTTAATACCAAATATGTAAAAAAAATAAAATAAAAAAATAATTCCAATAACTGAGAACAGGACATCAGGGATGAAGCATGTTTATTTTTTAAAATTAAAATTGAAATGGTTTCAGCTCTTTGCTAAAGTGATAATATGCACGAAAATAAATGAATAGTTATTGTATAATATTGTGACATGTTTGAACTTCAGTTTGAGTGTTCTGTATTGTGTACTTATATATTTGAGCTGAGTGCTGTCAGTAGCATTAATTTATGGTTCAAACTAAATGAAGTATTTGAGTAACGTATTCTGTACTGTGCAAAAGTCTTGAGCCACGTTGCATTCCTTTATATTCTATACATTGAAACATGTGAAAACATAAATGGAAACAAAGCTAAACCAGAGTTTTTACATTTCTAACAAAGTTGAAAATCAATATTTGGTGTGATCACATTTATTCTTCAGCACAGCCTGAACTCTCTGAGGCAGCTTTCTTGTAATTTCTTTAATTGGTCTTCAGGAACAGTTCTCCAGGCTTCTTGAAGGATGTTCAAAGCTCTTCTTTGGATGTTGGCTGCATTTTGTTCTGTTCTCTGTCGAGATGATCCCACACTGCTTCAATAATGTTGAGGTCTGTGCTCGGAGGAGGTCACTCCATGATAGTGGATAGTGATAGTGATAATGTTCAGTTGTGTGTTTTAGATCGTTTTGAGGCCTGCCTCTTCTTTTGTCCTCCATATGAAGAAATGAGCGGTGGCTCAAGACTTTTGCACAGTACTGTATATTACTCTAATATGAATACTAACATTTCAAAGCAATAAGCTGTCATAATAAAATTCACATTTGTTGTGAAAATGCGCTCTGTTTCAAGCTGCACTGCATGATCAGCAGCCATACTGAATAACCAGAGACTTTTACCTGATGCACACAATCTGTTTGGAGCAAACTGCCTCTTCATTTTCATATTCACTGTACATAAAATTAAGTTTTCAGCACTTTGCCCAGAATCATCAGAGCAAAGCTGAGCAAAGGGAATCGGTGTAGAATAGCGAAGGGAGCAGAAGGTGGAAAAGGAGCCAAGTGTCAAGTCTTTTAACCTTTATACTTCTTTTTCATTTTTCTGTTCGGCGAATCAGAAAATATGATTAATATGCAGTGTGTCAGAGCAGGTTCTAGTTTCCTATTAAAATGTTGAGAATAAATCAACTTCTTTATTTCTTTTCCGAGATAAACGGAGTAATCAATCCGCTTATTTCCTACACAGGTGGCAACGGTCCCTAATCATAAAAACACAGCGTTCTTCAAAGCTTAATCAGAAGCAGAGATCTATATACTGCAGTTTTGTCAGTCTTACAGAGTGACTCCACAAGAAGGTGTCAAATGTAACATCCTGTGTTTGATCAAAGCAGTAAATGTGGTTCAATAATTCTGAAGCCCTGTTTGCCTTTCCAGATTGCTGTGTGGAACTCGTACAGGGGGATGAACCTGACGGAGGAGTCCAGGCGAGACAAGAATAACAATGTGACAGACTCTCTGGCTAACAGGACTCTCATTGTCACCACAATACTGGTGAGGAGGAAGGTTAAACAGAGGACAGCATAGGGAGAAAGAGGGAAGTACATATGAGATATGTATAATGTAGCTAGGGGGGGAACAATAGATGGGAATACAATGAGAAGGCAGAAGGATACAAAGAAAGAGAGTGGTGTTAGGAGACGTTACTCAACTGAAAAGCATCTTCACAGTTTTCTCTACTTTCTGTCAGCACAGAGCAAAGTCGATTCTTTATTAATCCAGTTAATAAAATAAAAATAATGCACATGCTCATCCAAGGGCCTTGAGGCTCAAATTACAAACCCAGCCCCCTTTACGGTACTAGGCATAAAAGCACAGAATAAGGAATATACTGTGAAAATAAAAATGCGCAATTTATTTTTTTAATACAGGAAAATCCGTATGTGATGTTGAAAAAGTCAGACAAGGAGCTGGTTGGGAATGATCGTTATGAAGGCTACTGTCTGGACCTCTTAAAGGAGCTCTCAAACATCTTGGGCTTTACATATGAAGTCAGGCTGGTGGCTGATGGGAAATATGGAGCCCAGAATGACAAAGGAGAGTGGAACGGCATGGTCCGGGAGCTGATCGACCATGTGAGTTACTAGTTAAAAATGATCGCGTTCAAATTAAACTGGCAAATAAACAAGTAAAAGTTTTCCACAGTTGAATTCACAGATCGCATTCAAGCCTGTTGGCAAAGCCATGTTTAAAGACCAGTAGAAGCTTATGTGTTTGATAAAAATCAATGCTCCCTCTGGCTATATAAACAAGGCTTCTAGCAAAAAACTATTTGGCCACAGTCATAAGCTATAAATTAATCTTATTCTTACACATAAAAAAACATTACATTGATTTGAGATTTTCTTTCTCAAGTAAAGAAAATCTTTTAACGAGGTTTATTTAGCACTTGGATACTGATGCACTTTTACTCGTTTTACCTGCAATGCCTCACGCTGTCTTTTGTTTTTGTTAGGTTGCCGACCTTGCTGTGGCTCCCTTGACCATCACCTATGTCAGAGAGAAAGTTATTGACTTCTCCAAGCCCTTCATGACCTTAGGAATCAGCATCTTGTACCGGAAACCTAACGGCACCAATCCAGGCGTATTCTCCTTTCTTAATCCCCTGTCTCCGGACATCTGGATGTATGTGCTGCTGGCCTGCACAGGGGTCAGCTGTGTCCTCTTTGTGATTGCCAGGTAAGAGGACGCGCTGATGCTCGTGGGAACGAGCTGATGTGTGATGAACTGTCTCAGCTCAGCTTTGCCACCGTCTCTTTTGTTGCTATAGGATGCCACCGCTGAGCTTTTTAGGACAATAAAAAGCGAGCAGGTCTGCTCTGACACACTCACATGACAAGAATCACAAATCATCTGCGATGTTTGGCGCGATTGCGTTTTAGCAAATTTCTTGTACTCGGAAATAACAGAAAATGTGCTTTTAGCCGCCAGCTGCCGGAGTGGATTTGATTGTGGTTGTTAAGTAGCTGGGAGTAATTGCAAACTCTCCACCTTTTTCTCGGGTAGTATGTAAAAAAAACCTGCCAGCTGTTTGCACCTTGCAACCTGTAAGTGAAAATAATGTGAGAATCCAAATGCGTGTTTTGCATTTTGCGAACGTGCAGATTGCACTGAAGCACTAATGGAAGCCTGCGTTATTGTGACCTGCATGACTGATTTATGATTATCTACAGCGCATTCGTTCTACGCTTCTTTCATTCTTCCTTTCTTCCCGTTACTGTCTTGCAGGTTTACTCCTTACGAGTGGTACAACCCACACCCGTGCAACCCGTCCTCGACTCTAATTCAGAACAATTTCACTTTACTCAACAGTTTCTGGTTTGGAGTTGGAGCGCTCATGCGGCAAAGTAAGCTGTTATCTTTATAGTAGCAATAGATCTAATTGTTACTTGTTCTAGAAAGTCCATCAAATTAACAACTTTGGTACGGATGGTGTCTTCAACAGTCATACTAGAACGGGTTCCTGTTCTGACACATGGCAAACCAGGTGCATTTACAAACACGTGCGTGCCTTAAAAAAGCGGGAGCTCAGGAAAACAACCGCTTCTTTTAATGCCTGAAGTCCAGACTTCACTCTGTAAGGATGGGATTATACTCGCTTGCGGACACGCACGCACAGAGCTGCAAATGCGTACTTTATGAATATGCCAACAAATCATTCTTATTATACTTTTTATACTGTTAGTGTGTTGCAGACAAGGCCCTGCAGTTAGAACAAATTGGAGACCACATGGATATCTGCTCTGAGCCTGACCCTCGCATGCTCTTGGACACAGAAATTAATTCACTGTGATATACAGTACTGTGGGTGATCATTTTTGGCTAGTGGAAAACAGGCTGAAAATCAGCTCTTTTATATATATACACAAAAATGTGCCCTCCATGTAGTTCTAATGAATGGGAATGGATTTTTGTACCAGACAATAAATATGTATCATTTCTGCTATAAAATTGGGTATTTTAACTTGGGGCTCTATAGGCATTGACTCACTTTGGAAACAACCTTAAGTGGTGTTTGAAGAACTGCGTTTTTTGGCACTTCTACAGTGACTTCATTTTTTAAATCCAGGATTGCTTGGTCAGTGCTTACTGACCTAAAAATTTTGTAGTGGTTTTTTTTTTTTTTTTTTTTTTGATTTTCTAATGGCCATCTTTACTGGATTTTGATTCTTTTTAAGCGTCTTTTTTTTTCATAGCTCAGATAGATTTGATATTGCTCTTGGTACACTATGTGCCTGGCAGCAAACAGCAGAGAGACAGCACAAAGCTGGTGAACATAACAAGCAACAAATATTTCCCTCTGGGTTACAGAGACCACATCAGTTAAATGTTTGATTTAAATTTATCAGGTGAGAACACACACACACACCAAAAAAAAAAAAAAAAAAAAAACTGAAAAAAAAAACTGTTTAAAAAGTTTCAAACTTTACTAATAGCAGAAAGTACTGGGGTTTTACTGGAGAGCTATGGTAAATGAACACCCTGCACAGCAGTAAAGAATATACTGATGCTCTGCTCTGAGCTGTTTAATGCCAAACATCAATATTTGCCTCCTGTTTTCTTTGAATGCCCTTTCCATGTAGTCTGGCTCCACTTCACATGAATTGCATCCAAACCCTGTTATAAGAATTATGTTGCACATCACAGAGACTTGATCTCTCTAAAGGCAGCAGATTTGGGCAGGCTAAGTCAGACATGCCTGATTGAGTGGTCAGCAAACTTACTGACAATATCGGCCAAGTGTAACCATCAGTAAGCTATGTATGTAATTTGTTAGCTCTTTAAAACGGCAACAGAAAATGAAGAGACAAGCAAGCGAGGCTCACTGTGAATGTGTACAAATTTAAATTTTGGTTTATTTTCTCATCTGTAAACCAGATTGCTGATTAACCTTTAATATCATGTCTCCTGCTGCACGGATTCCCTTTCAACATTTATCAAAAACAAGCTCAGGCATGTTTTACAGTCTGTGCACTGTAAGCTGCGTATGCACTGTATTCTGCATATGAGCTTTTTGATGCTGTGGTTTTTGCTCTAGAAGCACATTTAGGGCTTCTTTTCACTCCAAGTGAATAAAAAAAAATAATAAGCACAAATGTATCCAAACTTGAAACACTAAATGTGAATCTACGCTCCAGTTACATGAATCTATTTTCCCCCGTTTCCCTTTCAAATAAACAAAAAGGTCAAAGCACTTTGCTTATTTTACATGTTAATTGTTGCTGCTTCATTTCTTTGCATTCAGCTTTCTTTTGTCAGGTTCTAAATTGCACTGTTATGTTTTCCTTCTAGTTATAATATATCCTGTATTATCAACATTTTTATTACTTTTTCAACTGTAATTCTTCACTCTCTCTTTCTTCAAGTGTTACCACGTGAGCTCATTTTGAACCATTTGTTTCCCTTTTCCGTGCTTCCAGGCTCAGAGCTCATGCCTAAAGCTCTTTCCACACGTATAGTTGGTGGCATCTGGTGGTTTTTTACTTTAATCATCATCTCGTCCTATACGGCCAACTTGGCAGCCTTCCTCACAGTGGAACGAATGGATGCACCCATCGACTCAGCAGACGACCTGGCGAAGCAGACCAGGATTGAATATGGGGCAGTCAGAGATGGATCCACTATGACCTTTTTCAAGGTAAACCTGGTGCAGGCTCCAAAATGAGCCTTTCAAAAATATCTAATGCAATAAGTAATACAGCAAATCAAGTATTACAGTATATAATGTAGCTTTAAACTTTATCAGGAGTCACAGCATCAAAAGCATCCAGTAGTTATCGCCAAAGTGTTTTTCTCTCTCTTATGTTTATGCCACGCTGTTGAGCTTGTGAAGTTGCTGTATGTTGCCCACAGGGATAAACCGAATATGCGGTAATGCTGCTGCAGAGGCCAGATTTTTCACACTAAATGCAAAACATTATTTGAGTTTTGAATTCTTCAAGAACATTTTTGTCTTGTAAAAACCAGGAGCATGCAAAAAGGCTATTAATCCTTTATTCCATTATTTGGAATCATCCATCCATTTTCCTCCACTTATCCAGTTCAGGGTTGCAGGCAGGCTGCAGCCTATCCCAGCTGTCATAATGAAAAAGGCAGGGTACACTCAGGACAGGTGCATCATGGGATTATCACAGAGAGACAGACAACCATTCACAAATACCTAATTGCCAGTTAGCCTAATGAGCATGTCTGTGGATTGTGGGAGGAAACCAGAGCACCCAGAGAAAAATCTCAGCTGGCTGGTGGATTCAGACTTTATCGCTGTGGGGTGACAGTGCTAACCACCGCAGCCGCTACCAAAAATATATTTTTACATTTCATATTTGTGAAAACTGTGTGGTTTTATTACATTTAAATACATAAAATCAATATGCTCAGGAACGATAGTACCGAAAGAACCAAAATTAACATCAGTCAGTGGGCACAGCCTCGGTGCTCAGCTCTTAAAAATGTCTAATTTACCTCTATCAACATGAGTGCGCAGCAGTTGCTTGTAGGAACTGATTCATGGGATTTAATGGCTGGTGATGTGGATCCATCAAGAAGTGAGCGTGTGATGGGAAATGGAGAAAATGCATATCAAGACTACTTCTGCTAGAATCCGCCAGTGTCTGTGTTGAAGTATACGGTAATTTGTAAGTTCCTATTATATAATGTATTAGTGTACCAGTGTCCTCGGGTGGGCTGTCACTTCCTTGCCTCGCAGCAACCCCTCGCTCTGTGCCTCCTGTGCCTCAGCAGGGGTGATCCATGCGCGGCTTTATCCTCCCAGATTGCAGCCAGTGATTATGGCTGCCTCGATAGGAAGAAGCAGGCTGTGTTGATGGCTTGAACAAATTGAATCAGCTGGAGGAGATTTAGAACACAGCTGTCCCATTTTCTCTGACTGAGCAAAGCGAAACACACACTCACGAGCAGGGACTGAGACACCCGCTGAAAGACAGTGCCACACAGCTTGCTTGTTAAACTTGTATGTATTTATGAAAGTGTTTGAAATCTAGTTGAGCACATATAGCTGTGATTGTGTAGCCACAAACATGCATAGGCTGTGATTTTCAAACACTCTACGCGTCTTATCGACTTGTGCCTGTTTTGCTCCTCAGAAATCAAAGATCTCCACTTATGAGAAGATGTGGGCCTTTATGAGCAGCAGGAAGAACACCGCGTTGGTTAAGAATAACAGAGAAGGCATCACTCGGGTCCTGACAACAGACTACGCCATGCTGATGGAGTCCACCAGCATCGAGTACATCAGCCAGAGGAACTGCAACCTCACACAGATCGGAGGTCTTATAGACTCCAAGGGCTATGGCGTGGGAACACCCATTGGTAGGAAGAATGAAAGAGGTTTATGCCTCACCGCCATCTTTGTCTGTTAGCAGAGAATGAAAAGCTCCAAAAAAAGTCAATCACGAAAAAAATCATATAACTTCATATTTTTTTTTAGATATCTTAATTGAAAATAAGACCAAAAATTCTTGTGTTTGACGCATGGGTAATTTAATACACAACACACAAGTCTCCTGTATATTAATCTTGCGCTCATTTATTGTTAAATAAATGTATTGATTAAACCAAGCCATAGACAATAATTCCACATTTTCAAGCATTTTTAAGACTATTGAAATATGCCGGTGGTCTTGTGTTACTGCAAAAATAGTCTTTGTAGAACGTCTGTAAACGAAGGCTTTGAATGTGAGATAGAGAGTTTTATTTCATTAGGAATTAGCATCTTTTTTTTCCTTTTTTTTTTAGGAGTTCAAGTGCAGAACAGCTACACTTTATCCACAAAATGCAAATGCTCTTCCATCAAAAAGCTCTGCCAGCTGTGCGGCTTTAGGCCAGTTTGTTAGACTGAGAATTTGAACTGGAAGCGAGTCAACCTCTGCACTTGATGTCAGGGCCGTTGCATGTTTACTCAAGCAATACTTAATATTTCTCTCTGTTTTTCTCTTTTCCTATCAAGATGCAACGGTTTTGCAAGTGATGTCGGTTTAAAGCCCTCCACCAGAGATTCAAGTTTCACTGATATCAGCGAGCCAACCTGACAGCCCTGTTAATTCTCACTCTGCTGCTCCTGTAGAAAATATTCTGCACTGTTGAAAATAATAAAGGCTGCCACAGAATGGAAGAGCATTTGCAGCATAGTATGACAGAGAGGGCCCATAAAGAGAAAGCCTCCCAAAGCAGTCGCGTTGGCACTAAACCGTCTTCCTAATCCAGTCCAGTTTGATGTTGACCTATTATTTCTCTAAACTCAGTTTCACTTTGCTGCTGGCAAAAAGGCACAAAGGTTTGCATCATGAAGCAGACGTAGATCTGTAAAACGAAGAGAAATGACAGGACAGCACCTGTTCAAATACTGTCAAGTGGATCTGAAATCAGGTCATATTATCAGACACTTAGAGGAGCTTCTGTCTGCGTGTCCATTAAATCAGTCACATCAGGACAATGATGCCACCACCCAAACCAACATCAGGAGGATCAGGACCAGTCCCTCCAAATACTTTTAGTGTTTTAGTTATTTTGTGTGTTTGGTAGGATGTTTTTTTTCACAGTACGGGAACTTGGTGCATGGTCAGGTTTAGGTTAAAGGCATCTTTAAGAGCTAAACACAGTTAAGGGTCTAAAATCCTCCGGGCAGAGGCAGCTGTGCCCAGACTGAGCTAACAAGTTAGTCCATTCACCTCTTTTCTCACCCGATCAATAGGCTCTAATGTAGTGGAATTGTGTATACACAAGTGGAGTAGGGGTAAAAACAGAGGATGCAGAAAGTAACGAGTAACGGTGATAATAGGAGGTAAGAATTCTTAATACTGTTTAAAGAAAAGAGGATGGATGAGCGAGAGAGGCTGTATATACAAAAAAACAACAACATATTGCTCAAAAGACTGCTGACTAATTTTACGCTGTAAAAACAAGTCCCCAAATAACAATGTACAAAAGTTTGTGTAGTGCAATCTAAACTCCAACAAGGTGAAAAATAAATAGAGAAGTTCACTGTAGTACTCCATGTCTCAGTCCAGTCTCCTTAACATCTTCCAAAGCTGGTCAACCTGAAAAGCCCAATGCACTACAGACAAAAAGGCTATTCTGGGAAATCTCGTGTGCAGCCTGTGGCAAATGTTCCTCTGCTTGCAAACTAAACACAACTCTTTTGCAGCACTTCTCACGGGCCAAAGGACAGTGAGGGGACAGGACAAAGTGACAGACTGCACCCACATGCAAGAAATACATTCCAAATGTAGCAGCTGGAGAAAGAAAAATGTAGGCAGTGTTTAGTTTTTATACTTATTAGTTCCTGCTAATCCTAAATAACTATGAAAATTTTAAAAGTTTCACACAAAATCTCCTGCAGGTGGTGACTGCCATCACGTTTACGTGTATGTGGGTGGAGTTGCGGCCAGCTGTCAGAATCATTCCTGTTGGTGAATCAGGATCACTCGGATAAATCCTGCTTTGACTGGAGAATGTGTCCTGGAAATGTATCACATAGGAATAAATAAAAATAAAATGCAGACGAAGCACATGCAGGACATACTGCGACTTGCATGTGACATACTTATTCCACTTGCGTGTTGCTGTTATCTGTGGAAGGTTATGACTGAGTCTTATGTCACATAAAAGTAAGGCTTAAGTTTTGAGGACTGTTACTGTTTTATAAAAACAACCTTTAGAAAAACAAAAAGGTAAAATGTAGAGGTAATGACTTTCTTTTCTTTTTTTTACCTTCCATCTCACCAGGTTCTCCTTACAGGGATAAAGTGACCATTGCCATCCTTCAGCTGCAGGAGGAAGGGAAGCTGCACATGATGAAGGAGAAATGGTGGAGAGGAAATGGCTGCCCAGAAGAGGACAACAAGGAAGCCAGTGCCTTGGGCGTGGAAAACATTGGCGGTATCTTCATTGTCCTGGCTGCTGGTCTGGTTCTCTCTGTGTTTGTGGCTATTGGAGAGTTCATCTACAAGGCCCGCAGAAACGCTGACATAGAGGAGGTAAGTGAGGAGATGCTATAAACTGCTGCGTGATGGTGAGAAATGACTGGATTAAGGGTCGCACTCTGCTCAGAGCAGAGCAATCCAAATAATATTACTCAAATTAAAATTAGCAGTAGCTGCCGGCATCTTGGCTACGTAGTGACTGGATGGATTTATGACCTAGTGTGTGACATTAAATGCTGGAATTTTATAGCAGAAATGATACATAATGCTGGAAATGTCAGTCAGCTAAACCATGGAGCTATTTGTATCCTTTAATTTATTTTAATTTTTTTTGCATACCCAAAATATGTCATCAGTACTGTTTTATCCATCAGTTTACATGATTTGGTTCTTCATTTTTTTTAAGAAAAACATGCCATTTCACACTCAACAAAGGCAGTATTATTTTATGAAAGGGCAGCAACACCATGCGCATGATTAGTGCCTTTTTTCTCCATCTTTCGTGGTTGTTTTCATATTTTTATGTGCTATCAGAATATTTCTTTTTTTTTTTCAAGTCACTTTCTCTCTGTCATGTTTTCTCTTCCATCCCTTTTTTTTCTTTGCATCAGGCATTTTGTTTCTTTTACGGGGTGCAGTCCCGTGAGTTTCAGCGGCGTGGCTCCGCCTCCTCCTCTGGCACCTCCTTATCTACAGATCTAGAGAGCGGCAGGCTACTGGGTGATGACACCGAGTAGCCACGGCAGCACATATGCAACACATACTCACTCTAATCGATAGGTTTGTAACCAGGTGTCCTTCTGTCTGCCACTGTTGCCAAAATATTCCATCTAACCCTCAAACCTTCAGCTTTACCCAGTAATAATTTCTATACATGAACCTCTGATCCTCAGCTTCTACCTGCAAAGTATCTGTTTGTTTCTCAAGCATTTTTCTCCCTTTCTCATACAAAGTTTAATACAATTACACAAAATTTCTCCTCACACTTAATACTAGGATTTCAATAACTGGGTTTACAGTACTTTTTACAGACTAGCAAGCTGTTTCTGTCCAGAGGTCACGCAGGCGTTTCTGTATCACGTCCCCTTCTTATTTGCATGCTGTTGGTTATCTTTAAGGCGCAAATTACCGATTAGAGCCTGAAAATACAGTCGTTCTTCCAGAAAGCACTCAAGATATTTGCAAATGTTTCATCATGTTGAGTCAAAAATACAAAAAAAAAAAAATTCACCATAGCTTTAAAATGCAGCACCTAGTGTTACAATGTGTTCTAAGTGTGATGCTGTACTGGTGTTTGCTTGTTCGGGGTTAAGTAGCCTTTCTATTGGCAGTCTCAGTAGACATTTGTGTATACTCCCAATGCCTTTTGGGAAATCAAAAGATAGGAAAGCTTATTTGAATATTTCCTCCTCATTAAGCTCATTAGTAGACTGGTTTGGTTGGCTGAGGTTAGGATAACAGTGATTGAACAGTGTGTTGAGTTAAGATGTCCCTTGACACAAATCCAGGGCCAGAAGTAAAGTTGTACTTTCATTAATAACTTATATTACTGCAGAGAATTCTCAGTGAGAAAATGATGGATGGTATTGCAGAGGAAAAATAATTTTCACTTCATCCCTGGACTGACCTTGTGTTCCTTCTTTTTTTCTGCTCTGAAACGGAGTATAAGAGTCAATGCAATATTCAGTTAGATAAAGCAAATATGAACTACAGTGGATTAATGACCTTACTGCTATTAAAGAGCACAGAGCAGGTTCACGCAATTAATGCATATTTTATAAACTACTTAGTAAACTGATACTATAATAATAATACCAGACTGAACAATAAATTTGATGTATGTGTGTCCAGAGATCTTTTTTTTTTTTTTTTTTTAGCTCTAATTAGGTACGTTTTTTTTTCTTTTTTACTGCTAAGTCCCAAAAAACGTGAATTGTCAGGTGTTCAGGACAGTAATCGGTATTTCTGGTATTCGTGGGAATACTTGTTCGAGACGTCTGAGGCCCAAGGATGGAACAGGAAGGTTTTCTTCGTTTTTGTAATGAGCCACAGATTAAAAACTGGATGGCTTTGTGCTGCGAATTATAATTTCCAAAATAAGTTTTATTGAACGCGGCCTCCACAGTCGAGCAAAATAAAAGGCAAATAATCGTGATTGAAGATTAATGTGTTCAGTGCAATTGTGCCATTCTGTAGACTCAAATAAGCCTGAGGCTTTTCATTTCAGATGGCCTTCTCTTTGATAATTTCAAATAATTACCATACTATAAATTCATAGCTCCCTGCAATATGATGCAGACACTGTGCTTTATCTCTTGTGTCAGTAATTGGATTTTATGATGTGACAACAGAGTTTATAAGTCTTTCACAACTCTTTTAGATAAATTTACAATTTCTGTGAGTTTTTGCCGTTCCTGGTCATCTGACTTGAAGTCGCGGCTCCATGCACACATTCATCTGCAGCCAAACTCCTACAAGCTGCATCCAATAATACTGTAACTAATCCAGTTACAGAGGAAAGAAATCTTGATACATTCACAGTTTTTCAATTTGTGGCCAAAGTTTATTAAAACTGTAATGTGTCTACTGGAAATCGGTTTATTTTGTGTCTTAACTCCAGCCTGTAATTGTTTATCTCTTCAGCAGTGCATGTCTTTTAGCGCTGTGATGGAAGATTTGGGTATCTCCCTGCAGTGTTACAAAGGCATCCGGAGGAGGTCACGACCTCACGGCGGCGCAAGGTCAGCCTGCATCTTCTGTCAACCCAAACGTACTTCAAAGAGGGAGGGCGCGAGACGGGATTCCAGCACTTAAGCTTCGAACCTAAAAAGCAACGTGACTGCAGACACTGATATTTGATCAATTCTTGGACTTTTTTTCGTGGGCCACCAACAGATGTGAAGTTATTTCCTCAGCACCTCTAGACTGCTTGTGTGTGGATAATACAGTAAATGCTGTACCGTAGATGTAGTTCACAACACTATAGCCTTGTATCAACATTAATAATGTTAAAACAGGTGATGACTGCAAGAGTGAAATCTCATAGTATAAACCGTTGATGTTCCCTCGTGGCTGTGGTTGACTGGTTTAAGCCGTTTGCAGAGTTGAATCTGTAGACTTTATAGCTCCTCTCATCGTTTATGACAAAACTGATTTTAACAATAAAAAGACTTTTGCATTTTTTTAAACTGTTGGATGATTTCTTACTGTTGTTTCTGGCTGGCAGCAGTGTGTGAGTGAGTGTGTGTGCCTGTTTCTATCTGCCAGTAAGCACATAGTGAAGTAGCTTCAGAGAGAATTGCAGAGCCAATGCTGACCGGCGAAAAGCGATAACGACCTCTAAGGAAAGACACACGCACACCTGCTGTTTTATACCCTTCCAGCAGCAGCATCTCAGACATCAATCCTGACACACACACACACGTGCGCGTGCGCCCACACTCCTTACTAGCACCTGTGATCATGATGTTATCCCGTAGATGGATCAGAAAAAGAATGTGATACGGGGAGAAGGGAAGGACAAAGAAAGAATTTTTTATAATGCCGGAAGCTGTAAGGAGGTCAAAGACAAACAATTTTCTCCTTCCCCTGGGAGTAACAGTCTTGTTTTTCAATAAGCCCTTTTTTCAGCTTGTATTTGTCAAATCTGACAACCTGAGGAGGAATTGTGTCTTCTAGGACTGACAGTGGATCCCAGTGGATGTTGGCATTTAAAAAAAGAAAAAAAAAAAAAACCTGACACAATAAGATTTGTTACATTGAAGTTCATCTTAAGCTTGACAAGAATGTACAACACACCCACCAGCAGATAAATAATTTACAGTGCGTTTAGGCAGCGATCCTCAGACTCAACCGTAATATTAATATAAAGCTTTTATTTTGGAAGGACAGAAGCTTCCCATTAGTATTCTTCATAAAAGTACAGTTTTAGGAATGAGGGCTTATAACAGCTTCATTTAAATTTCATATTGTTTGACTGCACATTCAGTGTGCCTTTATTCACCGCTCGTATTCAAATAAGAGAGATGCCTCGTCTGACAGGTGAGGATTATGTTAATGAAAACTGTTCTTCGGCGTCTCTGCACTATCATCTCTCAGCATTAATAACTAATTCACACACCCCTACTGGAACTCTACTCATGAGGACATGGTGTAGGATACCAACTTTGACACTTGGCGCACATGAAACGGATACCCCTGCACGGCACTTATTAACACAAGTGATAACAACATATTTATCGTCAATCTCTCCAACTCTCATTCCCACTGTGGTCAGTGCCCACCCTGCATTAGAAGCTTCCCCGTATCAAGTTTTGTTTCTGTCCTCTGGATCTATCTTTAGCATCAAAGAAATGAATAACCACCTCTTGTCCAACCTGTGTACTTTCAATGACTGTGCCCTTCTTTTATCTTTCAAGGCTTGCCATGCAGCTGCCCTCATCTCTGTCTGGGCATGTGCTCTGTGCTCTTTTGTGCCTGAATGCATCATCTATTCCTCACTTCCTGTTATTTTGCAAAACAGACCAGTTTTAGAGTTAGCTAGAGAATATTACTAACCAAATGTTGGTAAGGAAGTAATTCGATGGGGACACACACTAAGACAAATTGCTAATGGATCATCTTTAACATCAAGTCTTGAAAATGTCGAGACTTTTTAAACTGACCCCCACTTCCCTCATTTTAGCAGCTAAAGCAATGACATTTCAAACCGGACAGAGCAATAAATGATATAAATAGCTTATAAATTGCTCGAGCCAGAGGTTTTGTGCTCTCATTTCTCTCTGTAGACTGTGCGCGCTGGTTTGTGTGTATCCTGGGAGAATTCGACCAAGCATTTCTTAATCTCCTCATGTAATGAGTTTTCTCTTTTTTGGTATTCAGATTAATTCTGGGATTGGGCTCAGTCCAATGTAATAGCGTTTGGTTGCCTCTAATCTCCTAACCCTATAATTCTTAATCAAAACCAAAGGCAGTATTTTTTTTTTTTATCATTATCTAATCCATCTTGAATGAGGCCATGGATTACAACTCCAACCTTGGCTTGCTGTTAAACTGACTGTTATTGCTAAGCCAGGATGGCCTCACCTGACTAATGCGCTGTTGTTTCAGGTTTGTTTCCTTACCTGCCTTCACTTAACCTCTTTGTTGCAATGATCTCAAAACACAGAACTCTCAACCTGGGTGCATCTGCAGAGGTGAAGGAAAGATGTGGAGATTTGAAGGGCTTCTGGCATCTGTCTGTTTTTGCTGTCAGTAAGAAGGTATGAGGTTGCGGGGTTACAGAACCCCCCCGAGGAAACAAAGAAAGAAGGCAAATTAAAGAGTCTGCTGTTTTCCATTCAACGCCAAAATGGAGAAGTGGAATGCTCTTTGTTAAGATAATTGCGAGAATAGCTAACAAAGCCCAGAACAACTCAGCGGAGCAAAGTTTAGATCTAATTTCATCAAATTTCTTGAGAAAAGTTTGTTTCTCACCAATTTGAGTCCTTCAAACCTGTCAAGTCTGGTCCATGCATTGCAATCTAAGGCTCTTAACTGTACACACAAGTACAGAAGGCTCGAATCTAAATAATGACTGCAGAATAAAAGAGGCACAGACATTTGAGTGTGTCCCATCCATCACAATGTAATGAACAGTCTCTGGGGCTGATAAGGCACATCTCTGTCAACCTGCCTGTCAATGAAGACAAACGAGAAGGAGGAGGAATCTTAGAGGTGCACAGCGTTATTTATCCGTCTCCCTCTGTTTCTCCCTCTCTGTCTGCTGTTCTCTCATACCATCTGAAGTCCTGGCTGCAAAAATTCAGGGTGAATGCTGTCATCTGCTGGTGCACAGGTGAACTGTGAATGGAAAACTTATCATTTCAAATCACAACATGAAAAAAAAAACAACTCTGTAGTTCTTACACAGCACTTTCACTTTCTTTTTTCTTAAAGACTTCACCGACTTAAGGTTAATTTGGCGTATTACAATTATCAATATCAGCTTATGATTTGTGACACCGCTTTATGCAGTTTTAGTAAAGTATTAAATATGAGTGCGTATTTTTTGTGCTATTGTTTTTTTGGTAACTTTGTACAATTTGGAATGAATGCAAACAAACCAAATAATCAAATGAAAAGCGGTTTTCCTGTAAAAACTTTTCTTCACCTCTTTATGTGCGTATGAGTGAAAGTTTTTGAGTTTGTGAGTTCTACTAATTATATAGTTTTTAATTACATTTCAATTAAACTTTCTCAGCTCATAAAAGAAGTTTTCACTTTTTTCTTCTTCTCACTCACAGCGCAGATATTTCTAGATAGATTGTTTTCACTTTACAGTAAATCTCCAGAGATTTAAAGTAAAAACGGTGCATCTAAAGTCCAAACGATGTATGTCGATAAAGAAAATCCACATATCATTCTAATTTAATAATATTCACTTAAGACTGACTCAGTATCAGTCAAAACACGTATATGGTGTGTAACCTAACCCATTTAGGTTTTGTTTGACCTGCAGGCTACTGCATCCCCTAAATCTCCTATCAAAATGTAAACACACAAGGATGCCCTGTTTTTTCGTCCACATGAGCTATCATAACATGAGATGCTCATTCTGAACAACTGCCTCATTGCACAGCTATTGCAAAGCCCAACACCATCCCAGCGGTATGACCGTGTCAGTCAGAGCGGTGCTGCAGCTATGGGCATTTTTGCGGGCTAAAGTCATGTCATCTGAGACTTTTAATTGGGCCCGGGCCGCCACAGGGGGACAGCGGGCGGCATTCCTCCACTGCCTGCGCCCTGTGTTGCTCTTCGCTGCGTGTCTCTGGATAACGTGCACATGCCTACGCAAACTTGAGCTGCCGGAGTCCTTCTGACCGTGACTAATGTATTGACGCATTGGCTACGTGGTGGAAAACGTTAACTTTACTAATTACCAAATTTTCGAGTTATAGTCGAGTTAGCGGAGGTACGATCTCGAAGAGACAGTTGTGCCATCTTCGCTGGGATTTGCGCAGGGGTGCGACGGCTGAGACGCGACCGTACTGCTTCCGAAGAGACCCCCAACACTGACCCTACAGGAAACAGCAATCGGTGTTGAGGACGCGCACTGCTACCTGATTTAAAACTTCACAACTCTCACTTTCCTGCGTCGGGTTCTTGCTACTTCAGGTAATAATGACCTGTTGAGACAGACGGTGCGTTTTAACTACTGGGTGCATGCAGAAGACAGTGCATATTTATGGAATATCCTATAGTCTCCATCACAATGTTGATTATATACCTGCATGCTATTCACTAACTAATAATACGATTGTATTTTGATGCATCACCTGTTTTGATCAATCATCAAAATCTGACTTTCTGTTTTGCAGCAGAAGGACATGTTATGGTTTTAAAAAAAAGTTTATTTGCAGGAGAAGGTCACTGAGGTGTGTTGGGTGAGACAGAGAGTGCAGCAGGGTTAAAGCAGGCAAACGCCCTGATATAAAAAGCCTGTACATTCACTGGAAAGCGGAATGCAAAATCCAGACCTCAGAGCCAGTCTGTCAAAGCTCCCAAATTATTTAATCCCACAGCTACTCTAAATGCATGATGAAACTCTCTCTCTCTCTCTCTGTGTGTGTGTGTGTGTGTGTGTGTGTGTGTGTGTGTGTGTGCGCGTGCGCTCTCATAGGGCTCCTTTGTAGTGGTTTCATATCAAAGGGTTTGCAGTACACCTGCTGACTTCAGTATTTAGCTTCTCTGGTGAGGTAAAATCGCATTCATGTACTAGGATAAAAAAAAAAAAGTTTGTGCCTTCCATGGCAGATAGAAAACGTACATATTCTGTCTAACTACGGATTCATCTGCTGATCTGCTGAATATGCTGAGACGTGGAGAAGCTGAAAAAAATATGCCCTTCACAATTTCTCAGACTGAAGGAGAAGTTTAAAATCGAGACAAAAATCAGATTTCAAATGATAAAACAGAGAAAGGATGCGAACTGCTGCATTCTGGGGACAGTATTTTCAGTTGAAATCTGAATTTATTAACAGCCTATTCAGATTGTGGTATTTATTGTTAGCTGATTGATTCATTGGTTCATCGTAGCATCATCGCTGATCTCTCATGAGGTCCTTTTGACTTGTGTTAACAGCTCTGTTGTGTGCCTGTGACCTTACAAAGGGATAAATGATCACCTCAACCAGAAGAGTGTCTCCTGATAAATCTGAAGTTAGAATTGCCTTCAGCCTCGATGACAACTCAGGTAAACACACACAAATACGTACTGTAGGCGCACACCCACGTATTATACCATCCATAGAACTGGGAAAGTTACTTTAAAAATGAGAACAGGTTACAGACAGTAACCTCGCTACCTCTGTTAACAATGTAAGCAATCTGTTTTAATTACTTCAGTATTGTAACAGTTACTTTACTTTTATAAATAATTATTTCAATTTATGAGCAAACAGAAATAACTAAAGAGGTTTTACATGCCGTAGCCTAGGTGTTTCCTCAGGGTTGCCATAGTGCATTGTGATGGTGGGAAATAAGGTTTATATTATAGTAGGTAGGTAATGCTAGAGCCTTTTTCTGACTTCACAAGGAAAATATTGTTGAATTTCCAAAAGTTTTCCCAGACATTGCAAATAGGTTGCAATTATTCTTCACTAACTGCATCTGTGAGTATGCCAGTATCTGCTGGGGTCCCAGTGATTTAAATTTCATCATTAGATGGTGTGCATGTGGCCCTGTCTCCTGTACCGGGGTGGATAAATGTGAGTCACACATGGCAGCAACTGCTGTATGTTTCCTCCAAGAACTTAAAGCACACTAGAAAGCATTATAAGCCAAGCCAACTTTATTTATATAGCACTTTAAAAACAGCAAGTGCTGACCAAAGTGCTTAACAATAAAATACAAA
>JAVDPK010003123.1:344721-384003 GCA_034780415.1 Cichlasoma orientale | reverse complement strand
ACACACACACACACACACACACACACACACACACACACACACACACACACACACACACACACACACACACTGACAGGACCCAAACCACTTCACAGTTCCTAAATAGAGAACAGCACGCACACTCTGACTATAGCCTTGAATCTGGATAAGGCGGGTAAGGCTGGTAGAAACTCCTGGTTCTTCACACTGACAGTGACTCACATTCATACATCAAATCAGACTCACATTTATAGTACACTGAAACACAACTAACCACAAGTGATGTGCTTTGTAATGCTGCACTGTAAAATTTGATATGGTGGCTTTACTTTAAAAATATGCACACTCATGACCTCAGGAAAAGATTTAAAAAAAAAAAAAACTACGGTGTTTGAGGTACAAGTTACACTATTTTATTTTGAGTGTGCAGCACTTAAGTCACATGACTTTAACGATGCACCAAAGTAAAGGAGACCTGCTTAAATGCACAAGTTAAATACACTTTATACAACCGGCCCTGATTTTAGACGTCCAGACTGGTTCAGAAAGCCAAGAGAACTCGTTCACAATATTTACATTACACTTTCATGCGCTCCACACTTTACAGGAACAAAGCTTTTAACATTTGAACCACAATCCTGAATGTGAACACTGACCAGCAGTCATTAATCACCACAGGAGTCTCGGTCATGGCAGCCCGCTACCAGCTAAACCTTTGCAATGCCCCAACTCACACAAACACCGAAAGCCACATCCACAAAAGTCCAAATCTAAACACAACACAACTGAAATAATAAGCGTGACGCTGCCCATGGGGTTGAATTCAAACATTAACACTCCCGGGAGTCTTGCCACTGCGTTAGTCTTCCAAAAGCAAGTACAAATTATGAATCAACAGTTTGAAGTTTTCACAACTGTGTTCCTCAGTATGTGAGCAAAAAGTATATGTGTCAGCTTCAAAAACTATTACAAATGAAGTTAAAGGTGCTGATGAAGTGAGGACGTCCCGTTTACAGTAAGATTTTACTGATTTTGAAACTCGTCGTTAAGAGTAATGTTGAACATATTTTCACAGAAAGGAGGATATGCTTATTCTCTATTCTGAATATTAAGAGGAATGTGTCGTACAATGAATGTTTTGTCACTTCCTTTATGAGGAAGTGCACAAAGGGGGGGGGGGCTTGAGACATATGGTGAAGTGTTGCAAGGATGACTACAGGAACAGCTCTTTAACACAGTGGGGAGGGATTTTCCAGGATGCACTGCTGCTTTTAGTCACTGTCAGACAAGTACACACTGGTTTAAAATAAATTTACACTTCATTTACCTTCCAGTTTCTAGATCTTCAAGTTCAGGTTCCTTGATGCTGGTGGATTTATTGAAGTTCAAAAGTTGGTCAAAGTGAAATGCAAGCATTTTCAAAAGTCCTTTGACATTTTTTCTTTGTGTTGAAATCATGACACAACAGATTACGCAAGAAACATCACCACTGAGTAGCTGACAGACTGGCAGCGAATGAAATGCAGATTTCTTTTCTTTATACATGTATTTGTTTCCCGCGATCTTCATAAACTTTGGTGCACAGAGATGTTTTAATAATGACTTTATTTGTGCAGCACTTTTAAAAACACATAATTACAATTAAGCACGTCACAGTTCAGATGAAACTACCCAGTAAAAATGCAAACACGTCCCACGTTTTGTTATATTGTGAAACTGCGGTGACCATAATTCCACTGTTTTGCTCACCAACTGAGATCAAATTACCTGATTTATTCCATGGAAATGTGTAAATACTGAAAATAGAGAGTGGGCGTACATACTTCCATCATACTTGCATACTTTCACACTTACATCATACTTTTTAACAGTTTCTTTTGTTTGTTGCTCACACATGTGATCTTTCAGGAAATAAATCGTTCAAACCTGGTTTCGAGTGTGATCCAACACCCGAGTGTTAACCAGAGTTTCCCCACTACCAGCATTTCAACAACTTGCAGTCCACGACTGCTTCTCTCTTAATATTGGGACAAACGCTCATTCTTTCATAATTATGCCATCAATACTCCACACGATACCTGTTCGGGATAATACATGCCAGTTTTCTTTTACTTTTTTCGCTTTTGTTTTGCTGTTCTGTAACGTAACGCACAGCATCTGTACAGCAGCACTCGCAAACCCCTCAGATGTAAGGCCGTTACACATTGGCCATGTGGTAGTGCTGACAATGCCTTTCAAAGTCCAAAGGCTGTTCATGTTTTTTTTTTTTTCCAGGGGAAGTCAAATCATTCCGCCTAAACCTGCAGTAGAGTTTCAGTTCAGGCAGCTTTGTTTGGTTTGTTAAGTTATTCACATACATTCCAACCCACAAGGGCTGGAATAACTTTTGCAGTGGTCAGTGAAATATTTGCGTTTTGTATGCATCATCACACCTGAAATCATTAGAAAGGAGTGGCCCTCAAGTTATCAAACAGTCACCGTTAAAACGCGCATTTTCATTTCAATCCCACCTTAACCGTAAAGTCTCGTCTTTTCAGGGAGCTAATGATAATGCACCCAGGCGCACAGAGATCTGTGACCTGTGACCTCTGCTGCACGTACTGTAAGGCTTGGGCCATACAGCATGCTTTGTAATCTACATTGATATCAAGCATCCGCGAGACCATATTTCCATATATATGCCAAATGTCATAAATATTACACTGCATTTAGTTCTGCAAAATGTTTTAGTTATTTATTCTAGTGTATGAGTGTTTTCCCTCCCTTTCCCCCCTCTTCCTGTGACTTTGCATTGTTTCTGTGTTTAGTTTGGTTTCCTCCCACATTCGAGAAACCAAACAACTGAGCACTTTAAAATTCTCGTGCATGAATGTGAGAAATCTGACTTTTCCCTGAACTGGAAACCTTTCATGGGTATTTCCCTGCCACAAACCAGGTTTATTCTGAGACATCAATAACTGGCTGTTAAAAAATCTTCCCACTCATTCATTTAGGCGCAAGTTGCTGGCAGAGCTGGTGGAGGATGAGAAGGTTGCCATGGAGATTGCCCGTTTGGAGGAGGAGTTTCGGCGTCTGACAGAGGAGAACCGCACGTTGGTGACTGTCCACAAGGAGCGTGCCAAGCAGCTGGAAAGGCTCTGCCTAAACAATCGAACAAGGCAAGACTCCTCGTGACCTCTGATCTCCACAGAACCTAAGATCAGCAGACTTCAGGCTGACACCAGGCCAGGAACCAGGAACGAAAGCTCGGCTAGTGCTCATTTTACTCAACCACTTTCTATGAATCAGCTAATTACACAGAAAGCTGTTGTTTTTATTCATGTCTGAGTCATTTGCTTGAACCACAGACTTGCGGTTATCAAGTTGTTTTAGTGATTCTACCAAGCGATGACACACCGCCAGTTATCTGCTTTGTCTTTATGTGATCATGCAGAACCTTCCTGGGTGCTCGTGGAATATCTAAAAATCAGTATATTCATACTATGTCAGCTGCTGTGAATCGGATATCTGTCTTAGGTCCGGCGGAGACTCAAATGTTTTACCTGAGGTCTGTTGAGGGAGCCAAAGGTGGTATGATATGGTCCAAGTGTTTTATTTTAAGGAGTGCTTAATCTCCTCTCCCTCTATCCTGCACCCAGCGCACCAATGAGTGTTTAACACAGTGTCAGGGATCTGGAAAATATAACCATTTGTGAGGAACAGAATGATAATGGGTGATTATCCATTTCACAGTATATATGTTGCAACACAACACTGTAAGAGTTGTACATTTTTTTTTTTTTTTTGAAATAGTGTATGTAGCGTGGAAGGTGAACTATACAGCATGATAAACTGTTGGTTATTGTCCTCATACAAATAAAATGCATTATATTTTGACACCAGCATCAGTTCCTTATTTTCATTTCTCCAAGCCAGTGTTGTGTTTTTTTGGTTTATGTCCATAGTGATTACACAGAAAGGGGAACTACTGTAGATTGTTTGTTTTTTTTTGGTTTTTTTTTGCTTTTTAATGTCAAGATTAGATCATTGTAGAGTTATGAAACCGTCACCTGATTGGCTAGTTTGACTCTTGCCAGACTTCCCTTTTTCTCCAAATCATGTGATATTAGTAACAGCAAGGTGCAGTTTTACACTGTTGTAGCTGCTCTGCAGAGTGGTAGCCTCATCAAAGGTGATAATCTCACTATTCTAGTTCTCAGTGGGTCCCACTGGTGAGGAGGTGGAACACAGACAACTGGGTGAAAATTATGAACCGAAACTAATTGTGTGTGTGTGTGTGTGGGGGGGGGGGGGGGTTAATAACCAACCAAATGAATGATTTGTAGAAATTGATGTGTGTGTGTTTCTAGAATAAGTCACTCCTGTAGGTCATGTCAAAACAAGGTTACAAAGTAGTTCCCACCAAAACACAAAGCATGCAATAAAACTTTAAAAAATAGATTTAAAATCATTCATAAAAACACCCAACAAGCGAAGTGTAAACACAATGGGTGTATTAAAGCTTAAAATAGAGCCATGCTACTTCAAGAATGAAATAAAGTGCAATGCAATAGGTACAGCTGTGACAACTGTTACACTTTTGATCGTCTGCCAGCAAAGGATTTCTGTCCCTCTCTCTGCCACACACGCATGCACAGAAGATTTGCACCGAGCTCACAGAAACATTTGGTGCTTTTTTATTTTAAAACAACAGCATATGAAACAACATGGATCTGCTGGGAAACATTAACCTTCAGATTAGCTCCTCCTCCTCCTCCTTTTGGGAGCAAGTGTTTGTGTTTTTGTGCGGCTACTTCTCACAATTCAAATGCTGCAAATACTCGAGTAACTCCAGGTAACCTTCAATCCGAAGATACACACAGAAAACAATAACCTGTTTAAACACGAGGCTCACTCCCCGGCATGCACCTTAATCTGTGAATTGTGCGTTCAAGGTACGCGTTTAAAGGGATTTTCTCGGAAAAGCTGTTAGTTTACCAAACAGATCCGAGGGTGGGATTTGGTAAGGAGGGGGAAACTGCTTGCTCATCCTTTATCAGCAAGAGTGCATGAGTCAGCGCTGCTCTGTTACACCCAGGGTTGTTACAACACCCGCGCACACACACACACACACACACAGACACACACTCCCTCTGTGCCTCCCTCCCTCTCGCATACTCACACACAGGCCATATGACTGAGTCAAGCGCAGTTTTTAGTTTGTAGCCGAGTTGAGATAAGGCTTTCTGGGAAACGTAGCCTGGTTAGACAGCATTCCATTTAGAAATAACCATGTGTGCTCAGCAGCTGGGACTTTCTTTAACACCCTAACAAACCTGGAAATACAATAGAAAGTCAGCTTTGTAAGGTAGGCGTGTTTTTGTTGTTGTTTTAGATGTGTATTTATATATATATATATATATATATATATATATAAAGTACCATTTTTAAAAGTACATAATGTTGTCGTGACAGAGGGCATTTGTTTAACTTTAACAGAGGCAGCCTGCGTGTTTGGTGTACATACAGATATCCCCGGTGGCCATGTCTGCCCCCCGGTCGTCTGTGTTTACATTTGAGTCCACTGTGCATTCCTCCCATGTGCTGCGCTGCCTGGACGAGCAGCGGCGCCGGGACGTGTTGTGCGATGTCACGGTGGTGGTGGAGGGCCAGAGTTTCAGAGCCCACCGCTCGGTGCTCGCTTCGTGTAGCGAGTACTTCACGCAGAGTATCTCTTCCTTCACACAGCATGGAGCAGTTATCACGCTGCCCCGAGAGGTGAGAAATCACGTCGTGACGCCACAGAGACAGAAATGATTGCACACATGCCCACGATAACAAATAAAAATGTCTGAAAGTGAAGTGAAAAAAGGTGACTAAAAGGCCCATTTCCTCAATAAGTGTTGTTGCATGGATTAGGGATTTTTTTTTTTCGTTTTAATGAGGATGACATTAAAACGCCAACATGTAATCTCTGGTGTCAGAGATTTTAGATTATAGCTGTAGAGACATTCATATAGAAAAAAAATAGATAAAAAAAAGTCAGAACAAGAGTATTTACTGTATTTGTTTATGTTAGGAGCATGTATTATGAAACTGATTATTCGAGTGAAACCTATTTTCCTAGACATCACATTAACGCATTTTTTTTCCATTTAGTTTTCATAGATTTGTTTATTCTGTTCTTTTGTATCCATGGCAGCCATGGCAACTAAATTTTCTGTCACATGTACTTCTCACTGGACGAGTAAATCATCTGCTTAATTTCCCAAAACGTATTTAGTTTGCATAAATCAGATCTATTTTCACATCTGGGTCTACAGTGGCTTCCCCTCATTACCTCCTCTTACAGGAAGTACAGAATTAGAAAGTGCTCATACTTTTTTTTTTACATTTACCCTCTTTTACAGGTGACAGTTGCTGGCTTTGAACCCTTGTTGACGTTTGCCTACACGTCCAAACTACATTTTGGAAAAGACAACATCTTAGAAATACGAAACTCAGCTGCCATTCTTGGCTTCAGAGACCTAGATGGGGGATGCTTTGATTTTCTGCTCCCTAAGTTCCTCTGCACCACCAAAGGCACTCCTCCATTCAAGAGAAAGGCTTGTTGTAAGGAGAAGTGCGAGAAGCTGCATTCAGAAGAAAACGGCACCACAGACTCTGACGATGTATTGTTGGATGAAAAAGAAGTACAACCAGTTGCTGACTCATCAGGCCACCAGGAAGTGGTTTGGGACTGTAACAAATCAGTGAACAACAAAATGGGAAGTCAGAACAGTACAGACACTATTGCGCTAGTAGCTGAGGGGACAAATGACAGTTTTATGCAGTGTCCAAAGTATCGCAAGTTCCAGCTAGCGTGCGGAAAGGACACTTGTGTCACAGAGAAGAGTCTGGCCAAAGCAGGAGGGATCAGGGATAACTGCGCAGTCTCCGACTTGCCATGCTCCAGTAGCGCAAACAGTAAGAATGAAACTGAGGCTGAAATCCTTGGAAATTCAGCCTCAAGTGCCTGCAGACAGAGTGCAGAAGGGGCTGATGAGCAATGGAAAATTCAAATACATGATGTGAGGAGAGAGAACTGCATAGGCAGAGCGATGGCTGTTATGGTTAAGAAGGACACAAATGAAAGAGGGGGCAAATGGAGTGAGAAATCAGGAGAGAATGATATTAAAATGGATGAAGGGCTAGAGGGTAGTAGTGTAATCACCTCCTCAGACATATCCAGTGTCAAGGCAGACTCCTCAGGGTCAAGCACAGTGCTGACTGAGAGGTCATCAGGTTTAATACTGCACTGTGGCCCTCTGAGGGCCGTGAATGAGGGTCCATTAATCTGTGGATCAATGGGGCAGGAAGGTTTTTCTATGGACATTGAAGAAGCAAGAGAGCCTGTTGTACTAGGGCCAGTTTCCAGTCAACAAAGGGCAGAGGGAAAGGTAGAAGCGGAGGGGAAGAGGGCAGGTCATACCATTCAAGAAGAAAGAAAAGGAGGAGGCAACAATGGAAGAGTAGCTTTGCCAGTAAATAATACCACTGTGGAGAAGGAAGTGGCTGAGAGCCTGGCAATGCAGCTGGGGTCTGATATACGCTCCTCTCAGCTCAACTTTCAGGACCCCGAGGCAGGATGTTCCACCAATACAGGGAGCCGATACCTTCAGAGCACATCTTTAGAGTGGCTCCAGCATCACACCGCCTTCAACTCTGCAAAAACAAGCTGTCCCCTTTTCCAGGATCTGGACCAAAGGAAATATTTATGGAAAGGAGAAGGGCTGTCTGAGTGTGAGGGGGCATCTCAGTCGGGTGTATCGTCCTTTAATTCAGGGGAGGACGGAGACTCTGAGACAGAAACAGAAGGAGACAGTGAGTCCTCCACAAGAGAGAGGGCCAGGCAGGTGAGAATATTAACATGAATCTGCTCTGTTCTCATTAGTCCCGACAACTTCTGAAGTTCACATTGTTCGGAACTTGCACTGCCTCGAGAACCATCACCGCCCTTCCCGTGGATGACTTTGCAATGCTTGTTATAGATACGAGTTTTTGGCACATTTTATCATATGTAAATTTGCATTCAAGCAACAGAAAGGAGAGCTTCTGCGGTGCCTAGTTAAATATTCACCCAGATGAGTTGATGTGTTCACTTGCACCTGTGTGTGCGTTGTCACCGTGTTTATGTGTCTGGCTAACTGGTTCAGAGTCCAGATCAGCTTAACTTCACAGCTCAGCCTGTTGAGTTGGTAATGACTGTGAGTCAAACAACAAGTGTGAGGAAGCTCTCACGTCCAGGCTGACCATTTGCATTGGACTGAAAGTACAGATAAGGCAGTGAGCGTGCAGACAAAACTAAGGTCGTGTTAGAGAAAAAAGCTTTTATTTACACCAGATAAAACAATACAAGATTTACACTGTTCCAATAAACCGGTGAGCGTGCGTTTCCTGTCGCACTTTAGCAGCAGCAGGGTTGTGGAGTTAACAATTAACACCTTGGTAAAAATGTAACTGTTCAAACTCCATTTTCGCTTCATTTCTTTTTCCATTGACGGCATTTACAGCAAGTCCTGCAAGGATTTTTGAATGAAATCAAACTAACTGAATTAAATGATGTCGAGATTCGATAAGTTGAGATTTGTACAGACATAAGAAATACACACTGAGCGCAGTCATTTGTTACTTGTGAATTTCTTATGTTGGATAAAGAAACAGTTGCATTTTTTCTGTATCAGCCTGCTTCTTTGAGGCTGGTGCCATACTTGCATCTAAGTGCCAGTTTTCTTTGTTTATTTATCTAAGTTTGTTTATAAGACACACAGTCACAGTCCTGTGTTGTGATGCTACATAAAGATTTAAAAATATGTAATAAGGAAATACGCTTTCCTTCATGGAGAAACTGGCACATAACCGTTTCTTTCTTTCTTTTTTTTTCCTGCTGGGTTTCCTCAGGTGCAGTTGCCGTTCTCCGTGGACTGGATAGTGGATCTGAGCCGAAATGACTTCCAGCTACTGCTGAAGCAACATGTCTTTACACGTGAACAGCTGGACTTTGTCCATGATATGAGACGACGCAGCAAAAATCGCCTTGCAGCTCAGCGTTGCCGCAAGAGAAAACTAGATTGCATATACAATCTGCAGTGTGAAATCAACAAGCTGGTAATTTTTTTTTTCTTTTTCTCAACTGGTAAATTTCTCAATGAAGCACTCCTTGCTTGCAGTCGTGCTTAATCAGATTGTGTGTTGTTCATGTGTGCATCGCAGAAGACGGAGAGGGAGAAACTGATCACGGAGAAGAGCCAGTTAAGCCAGCTGAAGCTGAAAACATGTCACAATGTTTCTGCTTTATGCCAGAAGGTCTGCAGCGAAGCAAATCTACAACCAGAGCAGCTGCAGGTGTTAGCCAAGTACACCTCGTCAGACTGCCCTTTGTCCTCTCTCTTCCCTCACATAGACACTCTTCTTTCACAGCATGGGTTGCCACTCCAGCCACAGGCACCCACCTTGGCTTTTTCTCTGGGTCTTGAACAGTATATGACATCAGAGAAAGCTCCATTAAGCTCCCGCAGGGACACGGTCACCGGACAGCATTCACTGTAGATACAGATCAAGCACACTGATATGATGGAATGACACAATACAGTGTATCATAGGAATTGGGGTTCCTGAGGTTTTCATGTCAAACAGATTTTTAAACCTGACTGTAATCCTTATCATACAGTACATACATATCATACAGTATTGTGGCCTGTGCTGCAATATGAAGCAATGGCAATGCCAAGTATGATTTAATCATAATCCAAAAAATTAATCTGCAGATAGACGACCATACATTAATCAGCTGCAGTTTTATAAACTACCTTTTGATTTCCAAATGTGTATTGAAAGGTCGGGTATGTGATCCTTATGTTTAAAATCATTCATTTTGTTTTGCCACCAATTAGAAGTCCTCGATGGTGTTCTGTAGCCAATCTTTTTTTTTTTTTCTTTTTTTTTCCCAGCGTTGCAATTAATTTACTGTAGTTGAATGTCTGGGGAAGCAAACCAGCACGGTAAGGGAGACATTTACACTTTTAACTGTAACTGAACTGGAACATATATCACGTGTAACACGCTTCACTGCCTGACTACCTCAGGGTTATGTGTACATACTTTACAATACAGGTCTCAGGTGTGAACAGGGAAAAAAAAATACCTCTTACAGACAGTGTTGGTTCTGCCCTCTCACTCAGAGTTCAACACATGACAGCATTTTGCACCAAAACCACACAACTCAACCAAAAAAAGACTTGACATAGTGTGGCATGTTTACCTTTTGTCTTATGTGTGGCTCTCAGTTTTCTGTCTGTCATTGTGGTGTTGTATCATCGGCGCTCCACAGTGACACAGCGCTTTTAAGTTGCAAACACCTCTCACAGCTTTACTTTAAACTCAGCAGAACGGACCTCATGAGCACAAATCGTCTTTGGCTTTATCGCGGGAACAAAGCGCGCGCACTTATGAGAAGAGTGTGGAATGAAAAGAAATGAACCAACCCACGTTCATCTGACCTTTTATTAGATGGAAATGTTGTTAGTTATCCACTGCCGCATTATCTTTAACTCCCTTATCTAAATTAGAGGGAACGTTCAAGTGATCAAAAAATAACTAACTGATCGATTCATGCAAACAGTTTGATGGTTGTATTTTATTCTCTATTCTATTAACTGCACTTATTTTTCTTAAAGTCCATCATTCCATTCATTAATCTGCTTTCCACATCTTTTACGCTTTGCAGCTTCTCTTTAGATTTTCCTGACTGCCATTTGCTGTTATTGTCTATTCCTCATTTATAAAGTTGTTGTCACCCATAATAATTACCTGAGCGTAGATTGACTTGAACTTATTTGTGTAAAATTTGAATTTGTGTAAAATTGAAATCAGTTATGCTGAGTAATCACACTGTATTCTTAATGACGGTGAGCTTTGAGGTACAGTGACAAAAAAAAATCTTTTGTTTTCGCCATTAAGCCGACTGCAGACTGCACAGTCAAGTAATGCATGATAACTTAGGTGCTTATGGCCCTCTAGTGGCCGTGTGTGTGTGTGTGTGTGTGCGTGCGTGCGTGTGTGTGTGCGTGTGTGCACGCAGTCGTTCCACTAAGACTGTGCAGATGTGTACAGTTTGTACTACACAAAGCTCTATGTGTTTTTTATGTAATCTCCCAAAAGTAGTTTCTTTCTTTCTTACTATGAACTTCTGCAAATGCATTCCCACTTTTTTAGACCACATGTAAAAATATAACCAAACAATATTAAACAAAATAAACAAGCACAAAATGCCCCGAACAGTAAAACGTGTTTCATCATCCTTCACTTTTAATGCAAGAAAACATCGGTAATGTTAATGAGATGTAATATTTCACAGCATGTATGATGGATAGCTGAGCTCGTCAGGTCTTCAGAGGACTCATCTTTCAACCTTGACAGATATATTAATGATTTAATGCCGCACTACATTGTTAATATCGGCCCCTTTCATATCTTAGACACTCTCTCCCACTTAGCCTCACCTCTGTGCTTTTTAATCTGCGTTCTGAACTTCCCTTTGTTTTCACCCTTTTATCACTGCTCCTGTTTTCCATTTTTCTCTGTCAGGAGGCTGATTTAATTTGCAGTCTTCTTATTCATCTCTCAGTTCTCTTTTACGTGAGCAAACACAGTATAATGCTACAGGATGACTACAGAATTACACCAAGGTTTGTTACGTGCAGTAACGTTGGTCATTCTCACAGATTATTCAGGGTGAAAGAATTAAAGAAAGGGGCACAGAGGTCGAGCAGGTCAACTTGGGCAAATAGATTGGGTGGGAACTGAGAGACGACAACTTCCAAGAGCTTACCTCACCCTGAATCAGGTGGTCTTTAGCCTGGGAAAGCATTTGCTGGTATTCACACAATGAGATTACGTTTAAAATCCAGTCATTCTCGAGTGGCTGCGCTTCACTTTAAAATTTGTGTGTGTTAATGTGTGTACGCCCACCAGTTTTTTGTTGTTTTTTTCCCCTCTCTGTTGAAATTAGACATCTTGTGAAATGCACTAAATTAGTCATGCTTTTATGACTCATATTACACCAAGTAAAGTTTAGGAAATGAATACAAGTACCAGCTTAATTAGTATGGACTGTTTCACTTATGCATCAATAACTTTAGATTCTTGTAGTTAAGCAGAGACAAGAGAAGTAAAAAAATACGTGCAATGTGACTAATCTGACAACAGATGGCTCCACGTGAACAATTCCTGACAGTGACAGCAGGGAGAAAGACTCCAGCAAGTCAGATCATCAGACCAAGTCATTTCTATGATCCCCGTGCTTCTAGCTGAACTATCAAAATGCTCATTAGAGATTAATTAAGGTAGCTGATTTTGTGCTAATATAGTAGAGCGTAATCTGTTTCAACCAGTGTGAAATTTGTATATATATTTTTAAAGCAGTTGTGGTGACAGTTTCAAAGTGTCTGTTGGTTTAGCTGCACTGACTCCTTGGTAACATTTTGTTGCTGTAACATTTAAGCACCGTGCCTCTTCCATCTTCTCTTACTAACAGCTACTCTCACTCTTCCTGTCTCACAGAGACTATGTGAACATTTTCTGTAGGTGGTTCTCTGGCAGAGCCTGAGCACTACACAGAGAATGCTTCGCTGTGCTCATGATCCCAAATTCCAGTAATGAAGAGTAAAATCTATCCCTGATATCACCACGCGACGAGTTAAAACTATAAGAATAAACCCCAAATGAAATAAAAATGTTATTTTGCTTTATTTTTCCAATTGGTGTCATAAAAAAGCAATTCATTTACAGATTTGTGACAAATTAAAGGGGGGGGGGGGGGGTGCCCCCCCCCCGCCGGAACTGATTACAGTCAAAGGATGGAGTAGCTCTTTTTTACAGTTTGGGGTATTTTTCTGTTATGTTTGGGATCTGAATAATTCCAGGAGGACAGTGTCCCCATCCATAGGACAAGAAGAGTCAATAAATGGTTTCACAAGTAAGGAAATTTATATGGTTTATATGCCATGGCCTTCCTAGTCACCAGATCTCTTGCGGAGTTAGACAGCACTCTTCACCAGCATCATCAGAACCTCAAAGGGGGTTCATCCTTTGGAAGAATGGCATTCCAAGCACGGAATACGGTTTCACAGATTTGTAGCACAAAGGCAACAGAACCTCTGGCAGCACAGCTCCTCACACAGACACTTCATCTTGTTTTGTCCTTTAATTTGTCACCTTTCTGGATATTGGTCATTTGTTTCTTTAGCATACAGCACGAGGAATTTCAGATGATCAAGTTCTGAGACGATTTGATTGTTTGTTGGTAGGGATGCCTTAACACGCCACAAGCAGATGACCTCATCTTCTAAACCCTCAGGCAGAGATTAATCCGCAATCATGTGGCTTCCTTATGAGAACCTGAGAGTCCTGAATCAGGCTTAGCACACACACACAAACGCACACGTACTCTCACTGCCAACTTTTATTCGTTTAATAAAAGTTAGACACTGATTTTCTGCTCACTCCCTTACAGTGATCCTCAGAGTGAACAGAAAAAAAAGAGTTCGTTCAAACAGGAGGAATATACTTTGAAGTCACAGTTTTGTAAAGGTTTGTGAAAGTGTTACAAGAGCAGATAATATGGTTTATGTGTGTTAATTCACTTCACAGCTTTAAAATAAATACACAAGTACAATCTGCACAGGGATGAATAACTGAAGAAGTGGTGTTTAGGCTTTCTTTACTTCTCAAACACATCACACAATGATTTCTCACAAGACACTGTCTTGTGCCTATAGAGTGTGACGCTGCTATTCTGACATCTCGTGATGCGTGATGTCACACACCCTCACGATGAGCCATACTAAACTTGTGAAATTTTTTCTGTGGAGAGGACATTGTTTAAATCCACCCTCATGCATGCTGTAAATGACCAAAAAAAAAGCCCCCCAAAACCCTCAAACACTAACACATGACACTGTTGTATAAACTATGGAAGCAATGCCCCATTCTTCTAGTAGATTTGCATAAATGTCAACGGACCAAACAGTTCGCTTGATTTAATCCAGATTAATTGCTTGATCCAGATCAGAACACAAGACCTAAATGAAATTAATATCAAGCCACAAATCTTTTCTGTCATAAGTCACAGAAAGAAAGAAAGAAAAAAAAGATTGGCACAAATTTAGAGGATAATCCTAGCAAGTAATACAGAGGAGCGAGGTTAATGGAAGGAGATCAGGTTAAGTACAAAATCCCAGGGTATGTAGTAGATACTGTGTACAGTATAATGAGCAGTAAATTATATATATGTAAATCAACAAATGAAAGAAAAAAGCAGATAACATAAAAGAAGGAATCTAGAAATGGTTGAGAGAGAATAAAAACAGTGAAAAAAAAAGAGATGAATCAGGGAAGAGGGAGAAAAGGAACAAGGACGTGGAGACTGGAGAAATGTGTCTATATGGGTGTAAGCATTGATGTGTGCCTGCATACAGAGAGGAATAGCTTCACAAAGATGTTGGAGGATACTCCAAAAAGACTCCAGTTACCATGGATACAAGGGGTTAGGTTCTGATGAAGAAGAATTACACACACATACACTTAATAATCACTTCTGATAAAAGTGTGACTCAGGAGGCAGCGTGGGCCAAACTAACAAATTTTGCTAATCGGAAGGTTGACGGTTCAGTCCACAGCTCCAGCTGAAATTATGAACTGTCCTCGGGTAAGGTGCTACTGTATGTGAGTGTGGCTCGTAGTGTACGGCACTATGAGTGGAATACGGCTGCAGGCCGTTTACCATTTAGATGTTGCAGCCAGACGGCTCTAAAACTCCATGTTAGGCAGTATGACAACCACTCCCCTTCTATTACCGCAGACATACTGTATGTCTGGGAAGTCTTTGACCACATAAATCGGAATTGCTCCAGCACGCCTGCTCACTGGCCATAAAAGCCTGCTTATACCAGGCAGGCTCCAGGATGTTTGTGCACCTAAGCATTTCACTCTGTTTATTTGCAGCTTCTTGCCACGATCAAGCTGTTGCTATAGATATGAATGTGTTGCCGCTTAAACAGACAAATGAAGCAAGGTTTGTTAGTTTTAGGACAGATTTGAAGCAGTTTATCTTGGTACATTGCCCTGCATTAAACACTCAAAGCACACTATAAACAACTTAAGAATTGATAAGAAAAAAAAATAATGTGCAAAATTCGCATTGTTAAAAGAATAGTAAATCTGGGATCCTCTGAAATGGGTCGATACTGGATTCTTTGGATAGCGCAGTGTAATATTAAAGAAAGCCTGCCTAAAAAGCTAATTTAAGTTCAACAAAGATGTGTGTTTTTACTGTGCCTTTTAGCTGTATTACATCAAGCATACTGGGAGAACTTTCATACCATTCAGGTTATGGAGGTGAAAATGTTCCTGGTCTTCTTCAAAACAAGCTGTTGTTGAAGTTTAATCAGACATTTTTTTTGTAAAGCAGGCAGAGACGAGCATAGATCTGCGTCTCTGCTCTTCAGCCCAACACACCACATTGTGACCAACAGCACAGACAGCAGTGCTGTTTTCATTATCGGCCAAAAACTTCACACTCACAGGATGGCGAGTTACAAAAAAAAAACAAAACTGTTGCATTGTTAAGAAAATGAGCAACTTCAAGTGACTTCAGTCTGCAAGCTTTGGTTTGCTCCACAAAAGCACAACAAACTCAAATGTTCATGTTTGAACCAAAGAGCCCCAACTGTTCCAACTGTTTCATAGTAGACTCTACCATTTCTAAAGCTACTATCATGTAGATTTCGGCGTGGCTTTGCCTCTTAGTCCTGCTGTGCATCCAGTCTTTTTTCAGTTCTGACACTGATCCCTCCTTTCATTATTTGAAGCAGCCAGAGCAGCTCATCTGCTTGTTGGGGTCGAGCTGCGGTGAGATGGTGTCGGGTACCACAGTTTTCAGGATGTCATTTTCCGTGGCCATGATGTGCTTGACTAGGAAGTTTGCAGCGTCACTGATGTTGAGATTGTCCTATATGAGAGAGAGGAACCCATTAAAACAAGTGCCACTGTTTGGGAGACCACACAACTTACTAACCTTCTGTCAGAACACTAACAGTGCATTAAAGGCAGTTAGTCGACAGACTGCTCTTAATTTCCCAGAAACACCGACATGTGTGCACTCATTTAAATAAGTGCAGTTAACATTCTCCTAGCTGCTCCCATCTGTTTGGATAGCCTACCTCTGACACTTCTGGCCAAATCTGCACCTTATAAACTTTGACCTTTTAGAATGTCGAGTCTTGATGCCACAAATATGGCGGCGCACGTATGCAGCTCCGACACGTTCGTGCCAACGGCAGATGTGTAAACGAAAGCGATATTAGCAGATTTTAAAGCAGCGGCGCTTGAATGCAAAGTTTGCTACCTTTGCACAGAGCCAAGTTTACTGTCTACCTGACTTTTCTGGTGTGTGTGCTACACTATGCAAATTGTTGCCTAGCTAGAGGTTTAGTTTTAGGACTGGTATCAATCTTCTCATCTGACATTCAGAAACAAAGAAAAAAGTGTGTTTCAGTCAGACAAGGCGCTTTTGAAATGACTGATTTATTAAATCTAGGCATCTAGGCTCTCAGCTCATCACTCCCTGCAAATATATCATATATTAAATTGGGGAGTGATGAGTCAATATCCCCAGGGGTTATGGTCGGATGCTATGGCGGTGGAGAGGTGGGAGAGATAGTAAATATAGCAGCTTGAATAGACTTCTAATAGGGAGGGTGTGTTTAGTATATGATGTTAGGAAAATGAGGCATGATGCGGAGCAGTTGCTGAACTAGACTGCAGGCTTTTAAAAATAAATGTCATTTCATACACCAGAAATGCCTGGCAAACAAGAATACTTTAACTGTACTACGGCCGCACCTTGGCAGAAGTCTCAAACCAACCGACAAAGCCGTGGTCCTTGCAGAACTGGTCCATTTTGATGCCATTGTTGGTCAACTCCCTGCCCTGGTCACACTTATTAGCCAGCAGCACAGTGGCGATGCTCTTCCCATTAGACAGCATCAGTTTAGAATCCAGGTCTTCTTTCCACTTAATGACAGCCTCAAAGGTTGTTGGCCGTGTCACGTCGAACACTATGAAGGCTCCCATGGCTTCACGGTAGTACACCCGCGTCATGTTCCCAAAACGTTCCTGACCTGTGATTCACAAACACACACACACACACACACAGGGGGATTCATTCATTCATTCGATTTGGCAGCGCTGTTGTTGCCAGCATCAGATCTGATGAGAGATTTTCATTGTTTTGCTGCATTTTTGTAAAACAACTAATGCAGCTGACTGCAGTCAGCAGTGCCTGCATTCCCATGAAACAGCACATTCCTGTAGTCTTACCATCATGTTGCACTTAACCATATGGCCAATGCAACTCCTTATTTCGCTTAATTTAGACCTTTGCACTTTGCAGGTAAAATATAATAGCATTTATGCCCCCAACCATGTGAAAAGTCTGTGCGGAAGAATGCTGATATACACGTGAGTTCATCTGTACAGGAAATGGAAATTAGGTGCTAGAGGAGAAGGTTAGCTGTCAACAAGGCATTCCCTTGGGGTGTGTGTTTTTCTGTCTAATGTGACTTGCTGGTCCTGAACAGAGCACGTAGGTGTGTGCATGCTGTGCAGAAAATGTGCTCTCAGCAGAAAAGTAAATACTAAGGCTTGAGAGGCCACTTCTGGCTTTAACAAAAGCTCTCTGACAAAGACAAAATGTTGCTCTTTGCTTCTCGAGCAAGAGGAAATTGATAGCTTCCTTCTTCCATGCAAGGCCATGTATAAAAAAAATGTCATTGCGTAAGAGAAGTCTCAGACAGACAGTGTCACGTGTGTCACTTGACAAACTGTCATTCGGTACACTGATGGTGCAGTTTATAGCTTTACATGACTTCAAATGACAGCATCTGAAACGTGTTCCCTACATGATAAAAAAAGCTTAATGTTTCACTTCTGATTGCCTCTATTCTTCCTCTGGATTAATTCAAGCAGGTAGACAAACTAAATCAGATGTGACTTACTGTACTATATTTACTCGACTTTGACATAATTATTTAATTTAATAGAACAAAATGAAACACATAAGGCATGCACCTCTGTGTGTGTCTCACTCTGCTCAGTGTGACTGAGTAAGGCGGGTTTGTCTTTTATTACGGCTACATAACACTCCTGTTATTGCCTTTAAATCTCCCTCACATGGACCTAATCACATGATGCAACATCATACCTTAAATGAATGACTGAACAGCAGTGTGCTCTAAGCAATTTGTGTGTGTGCGTGTGCGCGCGCTCGCTCGCTCGCGCGTCAGATACCATCTCTCCACAGTGACAGTGCATCTCTATGTTGTGAATATTTCATAATTGTAGAAGTCATGCCTCATTGTCAGTTAGAAGATAAGTGCTATCTAGCCTAACAATCATTTTTTTTCAGGAACTAAGGCAGCATTGCTAAACATTTAGACTTTTTTCCACTTGTTCTTTCACGTTTTAAAATACCAAAAATATAACAGCGTGCAGTACAGATCCGTTACACCCCTCACGAACTTTTGTTATGCTTTCAGTTTACTTGGCTCGATGTTACCCACAGATACAAGATATAACACATACTCAACATCCTCACTGCCCTACCTGCGATGTCCCACAGCTGAAGCCGGACCGTCTCCGAATCCCAGTTTAACACTTTCAGAGCGAAGTCAACTCCGATCGTGGCCCGGTAGTTAGTGGAGTAGGTGTGGTGGACGTAGCGCCTGATGATGGAAGTCTTCCCGACTCCCAGGTCTCCGATGACCAGCACCTTATACAGGTGCTCTTTCCGGAGACTCTGCATACCATTGGAGTGCGATGGATAGTTGGTCATTCCACCTGTGAGCCCTCAAAAGCAGCAGTTTTCAGTAACTTTGACCTGATTCGAGTGTGGTTTGAGTGCGTTCCCCTGGTCCCCTGTGTGTGTGTATGTGTGTGTCTCTCCGTGTGGCTTTAGGAACCGCCCACCCTTTCGGGGAGTGTGTGATTGCTCCGGGGTTGTGTTTGGGAACTTGTGACCTCGCCTCGCCACTCTGGGGAGACGAGCAGCGCTCACGGGTTAGTGAAGTAACAAGGTTTTGTGAGTCTCGGTGCTGCCCCTTTATACAAACATTTAACCGTTCATGTGCCGTCAGCTCTGATTTTCTTGCACTACAAATTAATTTGACGGTGAAATATTAACGATTTTAATAAAAACTCAGAGAGCGCAAATCTGCACCAAGGCAGAAGGGCAGCGTTTACTTTTAAGAGAAGAGTATTACATTTTGTATAGATTCCTTTTTTCTTTGTTCTTTTTAAACTTACTTTATGTAGTTTGTAGTGCAGTAAAAGCGAGTGCAAAGTGCAGGCGTTTGTTATTTGCCCTGTAATCAAGGAGGTTACAGTATGCTTTTAGTAGCGTCTGCATGCGTGCGCGTCATTATGTCTTTAAGCACGATAGCTCGAAAAGTTTCGAATGAATTCTGATAAAACTGTGTAGGGGTGTAGAGTGGGGTCATGTTAACAATCCATTAAAATTTGGCTTACATCCACAAAAGTCTGCAAGGTCAGCTTCATGATTTATTGGTCAAAAAAAGGAAGAATTATAACTTAGAAACTATGATTCTTACAAATGTGGTGTGCATTGTCAACATATAGGAAGTACGGAATAAAAAAACCCTGCACTTTGCACTTGTTTTTTACTGCATCACAAACTTCTTAACATACATTTAAAAAGACAACACAAATGAATGTTTACAAAATACAACACTATTCCCTTAAAAGTAAATACTGCTCAGAGAGTGGGCTGCCTTGGAGGTTTGTGCTCTCTTGTTTTCAAAAAAAGGGGACTGACAATCATTTTACTCTTTCTGTATCATCACATTTGAACCCGTGTTTGTGCTCAGGACATGAGTAGGATCTTCAGCTGTTTGGCTGGTTGTTAAATGTATTTGTTCCCTGAAGGAATGAACTATATCTATATGTCTTATGGGGTTGGTTGCAGAACTATGCAGTGGATTTAATATTAAATGCTTAAATAGCACGTATATGAATACATATGGAAATGAGACTGTGAATGTACTGTACATATGTTCCTGCAAACTCAACCCTCATGCCTTCAAGCCACATTATGTTATTTGTTATTGTGTGAATCTAAAATGGTATGGAGGAGTGTGAGAATCATCAGATGCCTCCACTGCCAGTAAATCAAGCCTCTTTCTCCTCTCTCTCCCTCCTTCTCTGTATGTGTGTGTGCGTGTATATAAGCTACACGTTGCTAGTGCTGGGTTGGAACTCATTGTCATGTGGAAGAAAACAATCTGAGGATACTTGAGCTTTGTGACATGGTGTGCTGTCCTTCTGGAAGCAGCCATCAGAAGATGGATACACTGTGGTAATAAAGGAATGGATATTTTTTGGATCATTCTCTGTAAAAACTAGAGATGGCTGTGTGGGAAAAATCCCAGTAGATTATCAGCTTCTGAAATACTCATAGCAGCTCGTCTGCCACCAACAACCATGCCACATTCAAAGTCACTTAAATCACCTTTCTTCCCTATTCTGATGCTTGGTTTGAACTTCATCAGGTCTGCAAGTGTAAATGCATTGAAGTGTTGACAACTGACTAGCTGATTTGATATCTGCATTAATGGCAAGTGTACAGGTGTGCATAACAAAGTGGCCAGTAAGTGTATATAGTATTGTGCAAAATTCTTAAGCCACCTCTCAAGTTGTCTTCAGCAATAGTTCTCCGACTTCTTGAAGTGCATTCAAAGCTGTTCTTTAGCTGTTGGCTGCCTTTTGTTCAGGTCCAGGCTCTGGAGAGGCCAATCCATGACTGTGTTCCACTGTGTGTTTTTCTATCCAGGTAAGCTTTTAATGCATTGGCGGTGTCTTTAGGATCTTTGGCATGCTGAAAAATGAAGCTGCTGCCAATCACATGCTTTCCAGATGGTAATGCATGGAGGATTCAAATCTGGTGGTATTTTTCTGCATTCATAATTCTATTAATTTTGACATCATCGCCAAACCATGACAGAGCCTCCACCATGTTCTACAGATGGCTGTAGACGCTCACTGCTGTACCTCTCTCCTGGACTCCAAACATATTATGTACACTGCTCAAAAAATTAAAGGAACACTTTTTAGTATAGCAGTATAGCATCAACTCAGTTAAACTTCTGGGATATTTATCTGATCAGTTAAGGAGCAGAGGGGGATGTTAATCAGTTTCAGCTGTTCTGGTGTTGATGAAATTAACAACAGGTGCACTAGAGGGGCAACAATGAGACAACCCCTCCAAGCAGGAATGGTTTTACAGGAGAAGGCCGCTGACATTTTCCCCTCCTCATCTTTCCTTTTTCCACTAGTTTTGCTTTTGGCTCGGGTCAGTCTCATTAGAGGTTGCACAGGTAGTTCAACTCCTCCAGGACCTCAATACATCCAGTTTCCTCCTGTTTTAAGAACACATTGCACACCATGACAAGGTATGCTAAATATTTATACTAGCAGCTCATTGGCGCAAAACTACTATTTTATGCCTGTTCAACTGTGTTATCTTTGGCATTTTTCATATATTTAACCAAAGAAATGAGATCTATTTTTGCAACAGGCTGCAGTAACAAAGTGCCTAAAGGTAGAATTTAAAATTGGTTATTTGCTAATTTGCCATTTATGTGTACACACAACACTGGTTCATCTCTTGTGTCAAAATAAAAATGATCAGCAACAAGAACTGGATGGAAAATGAGGAGAAAGCAGCCAGTGTCCATGGAAAAACTTTGTAAGAACTTCAGAAAGCCTGGAGAACTATTGTTCAAGACCACTTTAAAAAAAACTACAGGAAAGCCTGGCTCTTTGGAAGCAAGGAACACCACTACAACCACACATACACTAGTTATTTAAATAATATATTTAAAACCATATTTCCCATCAGATTTTGAGTTTAAACAACAAGATGGTCCTTTGAAGTCTTCCTTTCTTCCTGGACTCATCAAAGCTTGTTATGCTCTAACTATGAATCAACTTTATCCACCATCTTTTGAACTATTAATGTCACTAAACATTTTTAGACTACAATGTATGGCATAGGAAATTATATCATGTTATTTAATAAAGAACGCCCTAGAAATCCTTTCCCCCTGAGGTTTATAAATTGTCGCAGCGTGATTTGACAGAATAATATTAGAAAAGGTGTGAAAGGGTGCACACGATCCAGTTCTCAGCATTAAAAAGAGATGTGCCTCATTAAAACAGTGGTTCTCCAAACTGTGAAGGGGATGTGGTCAACCAGAGGGGGGAAAAAAATTCTATATATATATATATATATAGTTTCCAAAATGAGCACTCCTACCCATGGCTTTACATATCATGTGTTCATGTCCATATCTTAACTGTTCCCAGGAAACTTAACCTACTAAAACAACAGCAAAAACATGAATTCCCATAAAGTGTTTGCTTCAAAAACTACTAGTTTATGTCTGAGTCATTTGGAGAGATTACGGTTTTACTTTAAGTTTTTGAATATTGAGATAGAGCACTATTGCCACATTTGTGATGAATCATTTCTCCATTCCTTCATCGTGAATAAGGACCATTTACGATAAATTGCAAACCGCTGGTTTTTGGATGAAAACCTTTAATGTTGTAGAAGAGTAGGCTGCGAATTAAATCTGCAAAGCAGCTGAAAAGATAAGATACTGAATATATATATAATAATGAACCTGCACAATTGGCACAAGCCTTAATGCATGCATAAATGGTGACTCTTCATGATGATTTTGTCTTATATTGAAAAAAAATTACAAAAAAAATACTGCACATTTCAAATAACATAAATGCATTCCTGCCTGTGTAAAATTATCAGAAAAAAATAAATAAATAACAGAGCGACTGAAGCCAGACTCAAAATAGAAAAAAGAAAACTGTCTGATAACCAGACATGTGTTAGCTACCATGTGAGTATCATCAGTTACATCTTAGAAGCTGAAAAGCTGCAAGCTTATGAATCCATACTATTCTTGACCTTAAACCTCAGAGAGGCAGAAAATGCAGACACAAAAGAAGAACAAAAAATAATATCAACTGAATTCAAATATTCAGGCATAAGAAATCTGAACAGGCTTACAGTGGGGGTTTCAGTAACCTAGTTTACAGAACCACAATGTAATTCAATGCACTGGCACATATGTAAGTAAAAAGCAAGGCTGAAAAAAGCTGTTTTTCAGTAGATTTCTAAAAACAAAAACAAAAAAAAAAACATAAAATAAATAAAAATCTGGCACAATTGAAATTTGCTTTTCTCCTTCTAAAAGCACATCAATATCACTATTAGTATCATTACTATGCTACTATATATTCATTATAGTTTTATGACATTACAAGATTAAAAAGTAACTCAGTAGAAACATACCTCAGAGAGTGCAAACAAATCTGGACGTCATGCAAACTGGAGACATTTTTGATCCGCCACATGACGACAGTCATTCAAGCACGTTGGAACTGAACACATCCTGAGGTGGAAGATTATTTTGGTCCACTACAGATCTCGAAACCTATCATACATTCAGCTGAGTCCCATCTAGATCAAAGAATTAAAGAAGACATCCAAGTAGTCCAAATGCTGTTTGTGGGTTAGACACCTGATGAATGCGCCCACTGGGACAAGGTCTGACTCCCTTGAGACATAAAAAAGCTTCCGTCCTCTTGGGATAGGAGCGGTTTCATTCTCAGTACATGCCGTCTTTTCGAGAAAGAGAAGGTCGCTGCGTAACATAAAAACCTGGCAGCTGATTTGCAGCATATGAGCACTTTTCCCCCTTTAGCATCAGGATACAAAATGCACTCGTGTCTTTCGTGATTGACAGTAAATTGATTTCACGTAAATGCCTTCATGCTGATACAATCTGCATCCAGCCGGGTCTCAGAATATTACCGGTTGGGGCCGTTTGTCAGTACAAAAGGTGCATAAGGTCAACAACAAGCAATAAAAAACAAATTTTACATTCTATGTTAATGATAAAAGATAATGAAAACACAGTTAGCTTTTTTTTTGTTGTTGTTTTTTGTTTTTTTCTAAACACCTGGACTCCCTAGATTGTACAGAATCACATGCCACACTGGGATTCATTTGCTATTTTGGCATCATAATCCTATGAAATACTGAATGAAAATACATTAAAAGGGATCACCATTTTAAAATGAAAGAAAGGAAGTAGTTTATTTTTTTCCCCCCTCAGCTTATCAAAGATGTCTTTGGAGTTTAAAACTGAGCTTGAAACATCAGAAAAACAGTAAAAAAGTCTGTAAAATGCCCTTATGTTTATTTCAGTCCAGTTTTATTTATTAAATCCTTATATTGGTTTTCTTCTCCAGGACTCTGTGAGGTCATGTGTGGGTGCATCCAGTCCCATCTGAAAATAAGCATCTCTTCATTTTTTAATTAAAAAAAAAAAAAGAAACATTCATAAAATCCACATGAAGAAAGGCATCAAAGAGTTTTGGTCCAGTGAGAAGTTTTGTCTCTTAGAATTTAAAATACTCCCCGGATAGTAGATAAAAAAAAAAAAGTTGTGTAGAGAGCTTAAAGGGAGGAGGAGCTCTGGCTGTAATGTCTCAGCAGCAGCTGGTCATATTCGGCCTCAGAGGCAGGGGACAGGGAAGGGGGTGAGCTGTCATTGGAGCTCAGAGATGAGTCTCTAAATGGGGAGGGAGGCGTCAGAGCCATGAGCTCCTCCATATCCTTGGCCCGTCTGCTGCTCACACAAGTCCCGGCCAGGTGCTCGTAAATCTTACCCGCTGGTCGATTCTCGCAGAAACTGGAGACAGCCGTTACCTCCGCTAATGTGGTGACAGTGGAGGGCGTCTGTCTGTTCCTGGATGTGAGGTACTGAGGCGGACAGACCGTGGTGTCTGCGGCAGCAGGCAGAGCAGTGGTGGAGGGTGGGCTGACAGTGGCTCCGCCTGGCAGCATCATGGTGTTCAGCTCACTGATGTTGGCAGTGAAACGGTTAACCACACTGCTGATTTGGTCCATGATAGTGGTACCCTGAGTTTGGCCGCCAATCATCCCTATGCCAATGTCGCCCACGCCTATGATGCTAATGTCCCCATCATTCACCATACCAACACCCTGGGTGTTTTCTCCACCCCTTCTTCTGACCCCACCGGGGTGCTCAGGTACATAGGTGGGTAAGACTTGTGCCTCCTCGCCATCCTCTCCTACCTGGTGACACATTGCCTTTGCTGCATGCTGGCTGATGGTGGGCAAAGGTGACTGCGAGGGTGAGCAGGTGAAAGACTGAGAAACCTGTGGCTCTTCGTACTGCTCTTTGACACTGTTGTCTGCGGCTGCATCGCCACCTTTAGAGAACGGCTTGATGATGGCTGTCTGATTTACCTCGACCGGATCCTTTTTCTTGACGTGGAATGATATCCTCTTCCACAGGGTTGGTCTGTAGCCATGCTCATTCTGTGTCCATGTAACTGATTTCCCATTGGAACTGCAAATCATATGAATGGAGGTAAAAAAAAAAAAAAAAAATCATATCTATAGTGTAATACTGCAAGTCTTCAGTAAAGATACATGAATAATATGTAAGTATACCGCAGGACATTTTGTGTGAAGATTTACAGGTATGATGGTAAACATCATACCAGGATAACATAAAAAACTTTATAATCGATGCTGAGGTTCATGTTCTATTTCCTCCCATGAGTATTTCTACTATCCCATGTTCTGTCTTTTGTAATATTAAATCTCTTTGAATGTTCTTTTATCTTTCCTAGAAAGAGAAATTCTTAAAGGCAATGGGGATCCTCTGGGAGTACGTAACCCAAATGAGGTTACGTACTCCCAGCTCTGGGAGCAGTTTTTCTTGGCTTCATATTCAGCCTGTTGCAATAGATTCTGCTCTACATATACAGTTTAAGCAGAAACGTAGATGGCTGTGCTCTTGGCTGTAATATGTCTTAGCAGAACGTCCATGTCTGTGGATGGACAGAAACAACTAAAGAAGGTTTTTTTTGTTTTCACTTAGCAGGTAGCTAAACTGTATATTCGTCATATGATTCCAGCCTGTAGCCGTCCCATTTTAAATTCTTCTAACTTGAATTTTATCTCTTTGTACACTACAGGACTGTTAATGTAGTGTGAAACCTCTACATTTTGCTTATTCATGGAAACTATCAGCCAAAACATGGGCAAAAGTGACTCAAATTGCTTGTTATTATAAATTAACAAGCACCAAACAGAACCTCCGTTCTAAGGACAGAATGAGACATGCTTTAAAAATTCAAAATGCAGGGAATCCTACAGTACATGACCTGATTTCAGCTTGTGGCCACACCACCTTGAGCACGCCCAATCTCATCTGATCTTGGAAGCTAAGCAGGGTCAGGCTTGATTAGTACTTGGATGGGAGACCACCTGGGAATACCAGGTGCTGTAAGCTTGGGGTGGCTGTGGCTCAGGCGGTAGAGCGGGTTGTCTACCAGGCAGAAGATGATGTAGTGTGTTAGACAAAGTGCTTTGGCTTAGATGAAAGTGCTGCACGAATGTGTGTCTGATTGGGTGACCAAGACAAACAAGAGCAGTGGAAAGTTGATGCATAAATACCAGTTCATTTGGTTTGTGCAACTTGTTTCCTGTAACAATCTAATGACAACTATGTTAATAAAAAATTTTTTCTCTCTCTCTTTTTTAAATACATTAACTCCAGCTTGTACCTTATGTTGTCCTGTGTGGAGCCACGGCGTCGAAACAAGTTGGCCATGCTGCTAGAAGGTTTGCCAGATTTGGCAACTTTCTTAGCATCGCCCACATGCATGCGCACAACTGTGGATGTGGTGAAAGCGCTGCGGACATTTTTCTCAGGCTTGGCGAGCATGATGTACACCTGAAAAGGAAGCGCGAAGTAAGTGTTAGCGTAAAAAAACAGTGAGAATGCCAAAAAAAAAAAAAAAAAAGGACAACAGAAAATCTTTTAATTTTTAGGACCGCTTTTGTTTCTTACCTTAGGAACAAACATGCAGCAGAGAGCTACTGTGGCACTGAGGCTGACACTAAAGCACATGGTTATGATCTTGTAGTTGGAGCCAAAGTAAATAGGAACAAAGGCTAGCCAGATGATACAGGTGGTGTACATGGTGAAGGCAATATACTTGGCCTCATTAAAGTTAGCTGGTACATTACGAGTCTGTGTGGGAAAAGGAAGAATGTACATTTTAAAGCAGTGTAAGGTGAAGTAAAAAAGAACAGTACATGCTATGTTGAAGTACCTTGAAGGCGTAGAAGGTGCAGCTGAGGATGAGCAGGCCATTGTAGCCCAGCGGCGCTACCACCCCCAGAGTGGTCAGATTGCAAATCAAGTGCACCTCACGGATGCTGGGGTAATCATAGATCACCTAAAGAAAGAAAGAGGCTTCTCTGTTTGTATAAATAAATGTATATGATCACTCCCCACATTGTAAAAGACAAATGCACACACCTGTGGTGGCTCTATGATGAGAAGTGCCACAATAATCCCCAGCTGCAGCAGTATGAGTAGGAAGGCGATGACCAATTGTGCGCAGGCGGACATAAAGCGCGGTTTCTTGGTACAGATCTTCTTTTTGCTGCCTGCCAGGATCCGTGCTATGCGGTTGGTCTGGATCAAAAATAGATCAAATGGTTATGCAGGCTTCAATTACATTGACTGTGGATGATACATCTTGCTCTAATTCATGACAATAATCCCCTTCCCAGTTCTTCAGCAGCAACCTCAGCCCACATGCAGATCATCAACTTCTACCATGCTTCTCTTACAATTGGCTATCATTCAGTCTGTGGAGGTGGCTCTTTTATCCCAGCCTTTATCTAGAGCTGCCATTCTATTTGTGCTGGAAAGCTTGAAAGCACAGGATTATAACAGCAGACAAGGCAGTCCGATTAAGAGTGAATTTTAAAGGGAGCATGAAATTAGAAAGCCCTTGCTACGTCAAATTATTAGTCTTTTAAAGTCACTCATTCAGCACTCATAGATGAGAAGTGTGGCCTACATTAACAACAGCACTGTCCCTGCTGCCATAGGGCGACAGGTGGGGTACACCCTGGGCAGGTTGTGTCATATAGTGCTGTGTGGCAGGTAGAGTTGGACTCAAAATGCAGGACTCAGGAGATAGGACATGAACTGAAAAAGGCTGCTTTAATGCTGAAGACTTTTCCAAAAACAGAATACAGCAGAGCGGGGCTGGAAGCAGGAAAACAAACCTGGAACATCGGCAGAACACAGCACTGGGGAATGAGAGACGACGTGACAAAGGAGACAGAGACAGTATAAACACAGGATAACGAGAGGAGAGACGCGTGGCTGGAAACCATAGACATAACGAGGCAAGGGAAGTAAACACAACACAACATAAGCCATAGATAACCACAATAAAATAGGAAACACAACTGAACAGGAAATAAGGATTCATTTGACATGGGGAGAACAGAAGGACTAGACAAGGGAAGGTGGAAAAACAAAGGACAGATGTGACTGGGACGCCAAGGAACACAAAAGGGAACTAACTAGAAACAACCTGCACGTCAACTGTAACTAAAACTAACAAGAACTGAAACTCAGACAAATATACTAAATCCATAAAGTGCCAGACAAACAGACACGCTTTCTAAACTTCTAAACACAGGCAATGAACTAAAACGCACAGAATGTGTGAAAGACATGGAAAAGACAATAAAAACCAAACACTGAAAGAGCATTTTGGTTATCGTGTTGATGTGTAACTGTATACATAAAAACTGAAGTTTCTAAATTTCTTAAATCTTAATCTTAAAATTAATCTCTTTAGAATAGCTACTTTAGTGCTTAACCAAACAAGCTGATTTCAAATGCAGAATGATAATCCACCGGCTTTAACCCACTTAGTTTCATAGGAAGTGAAACAGGGGACTAACGTGCATTACGTCTGCGTGCTTGTTCCTCTACCTCCTGGCAACTAAACAGAAAAAAGGTACCTTGGTGACGAGAGCAGAGTAGCTCATGGCAGGGGACAGGCCGATTCCCAGCCGCTGGAGGTAGCAATAGACAATGTGTGGCTTTGCGATAAGGCTGAAAGTGCACAGGTAGCCCAGACATATTCCTGCCAAAATAATGTAGCAGAGCTCCCGACTGGATGACTTGACCACAGGAGTGTCCCAAAATCTGCAGATAAATGAAACACCTAGATTCACATAGCTGATAAAAGATACTTAGAGCAGCACAGAGAATGGTGCCTAATTAATTGTTAGCCATACAACAGCATAAGATTCAAAACAACAGAGGATGTATTGTGTATATCAAACAGGGACATGACAGTTTAAAAACAGAGTAAAACACTGATAGTAGGTCAAAACAAACTGATGTTACAGGTAAAGTTAGCACAATAAAGTCCTGAATACGAATGTAAACATCCTGTAAAGGTATAGTAAAAAGGCAAAGCTACTAGCTCCAATTACTTGATAAAGACAGATGTAACAAAAAGTGTAGCCATGAGGCCCAGACAAGCGAAGACTACGGCAGCGATGGGCTCTGGATCTCCCCAGCGAACATACTGCACTGGGATTCGCTCACAACCTGAGGGGTGCAGAGAGAGATCATGGGGGGCAGTGAGAAAACAAGCCATGGAAAATTTCAAGCTCAATTTTGATGCACCTGTAAGAGGACTGTTAAAACTAGTGAATTAGTGCGTTTGCGTGAAACAGACTGTAGCTCGCTGCAGCTGCAGATTTTCAGTCATGTTGCAATACTGTGAACATCAATGATGCAACTGTTGTGAATAAAATTGAAGAATTTTTTTTTCAAATTACAGAGGAAATAAAATAATTAGAGGGCAAGAACTCTTTAAAATTCATCTGGATCCAATCAAAGCTGTCTAAAGACTCGTTACATGTGAATAGTGTATCTGAATATTTATGTCTTAGTACAGAGTGTTTGAAGTGTTGATGGGTGTGGTGTACCATCAGTGTTTGACCCAGATGGGCTTTTTTGACCTCTTTGGAAATTGTGTAGGTGGAAGAGACACAAAAAAAGTGCGTACCAGTGAGGTCATCTGTGGGCCAGGAGCCAAGGTCACAGGCTCGACAAGTGTACTCATCGAACACAAACTCATTCTCTTTGCAAGGAGTGCAGGTCCAACAGCAGCTCACCTCTCCTTTACGGATCACCTGGAGACACAGGCACGGCAGAATGAAAGGCTGGAAATGTCTCAAAGCTCCAATGACACTTTTCCTGTAGCTAATCTTACCCTCTGGCTGCTCTGTGGGGTAAGAAAATGGGAATTTGTTCGCCAGGGGATCAAATGAAGAAAAAAATGTGCAGAAGGTAATTGAGTCTCAGTATTAACAGCATATTCTTTTCCATAGCAACAATTATAGGAAGAAGTGTAACTGCAAAAGTGAAAGTGGAAGTGCAGAGGGTTAGCGGTTAGGCCAAGGTCCGGTGTTTTCATCAGAATTGCTGTAATTTCTGTGTGGAGTTTCCCGATTCCCTGGGTTCTGCAGCATCCTCTAACACTGTGAAGGTAGGTTGAGTCTGTGGGTGAACATGATTAGCAGTCACTGTGTATTACCTCAAGCAAATGCTTAAGTGCCAGTCTGAAATGCTTTTGATATCTTGTTTCGGTACAAATTTCTGCTAAAGATGGGGTGTCCTTTCCTTTACATTTCACACAGCGTTCCAACTGGCTGAAGCAGAGAGGTGCACCGCTGCACATACACAGAGTAAGAAGGGTTACATGTTCGAGACTTTTGGGAAAAATTCTTCAGTGTTCTCCGTGATTCGAATTAACTGGAGGAAGCTAGAAAAGTCCAGATGGGAGATGATAAAAGCCTGAACAAAGAGCTTTGCTGAATCCCTGGCAGAGTACTCGAGGACCTCGCTGGACCAGTTTTAGAGATTTGGAACCTGTGGGATCAATTTAAGGCTGCTGCGTGGGTCGTGTTTGACAGTTTTCTTCATTATAACGGTCCTAAGTTCTCTGGGCTATGGTTAAGTATGATTGTATGCCATCAGAAAGGACTGAATTTTCATAATCCACAGTTTGTACACATTCAATTCCAGTCATTTATATCTTGCTGAGGTTTGATATATGCTCTTATCATGTTTGTATGTACGACTATCGCTTAAAATCATGGCAAATACATTATTAGTATTACACCTCAGCAGTGTAAACCTGGCCCTTGAGCGCGCTGGAGTGGTTCATACCTTAATCTGTGCCTTCTGGCAGGGCTCAGAGCAGACTGACTGGATGATTTCACTGTTGTTACTCCAGATTTCCTCATCATTCATCTTTAGGCCACCCTGATCCCAGCTTCCCACATGGATGTAAGCATACTCATCCTCACGTATCCGCTTGAAGTTCATGATTTCATACCTGAGGCACATATACGGTATATACACACGTTTAACAGTAATTTATCCTGTACTTTTTCTGTCCCTTTTCCTCCTTCCCCATCACAGCCCTTACCTGCCGGGTGAGTCTCCATTCTGATCAAAGAGGATGGCCTCCCCAGATACACCAGTAAAGTTGGTTTTCATCAGGAACTCGAGCAGCTTGCGGCCATCAATGGGACGCATGTTCTCACACAAACCCTGTGGAAGAGCAAACACTGTCATTGCTGTCACAGCTGGTGTGAAAGCATTCAAATTTGCACTGTCAGCCCTCATACCTTATATCCTGGACAAAGGGTTTGCTGCATGGTATGTAGGCCGTAAGCCATAGAATAAATGGCATTTATGACAAAGCCCATCTTGGTGTCTTGGGCATACTGATGCCGCAGAGACTCCCTCCCTGTGGATGACAGAAAACTGCTCAACCAAATCCTTGTAATCACACTAATTTACCGACAGGGTGATGTGTGATTCAGTGATCGGTGAAGTGTCCAAGTAGATGTTGTACTAACAGGTGCAGGTGCGGTTGTAAGCAGTGCTCTCCTGTGGATGCCCCTTCAACCTGCACTGGAACCGGTGCTGCCAGAACTCGGGGAACCATGGGTTCCTCAGGTTAGCGTCAGGCTTCAGGTTCAAGTAGTAATCATCAAACCAGGTCACATACGCTGACTTTAATTTTATAGTGATTCCACCGGCTGCTTCCTTCTGGTAGCCATCAGTCACATCATACCTGTCAGCCCAGCCATCACTAGACAGGAGGAAGAGAGAATTAGAAAAAGGTAACACAGCTAATTAAAGCAAATACTGCTACTATTAAGATTTTTTAAATTATTTTTATTCTTTGCTTCTTTTTCTTTGTAAATATGAGTATAAAATATGCACAAACATACATGCACGAATATTAAATTACAAACACATTTTTCTGTAGGATAGCTCTCTATTTGAGTGTAGCGTACTGTATACCAGTGTCAGCATCTTGGTAACTTCTGCTCAATATTGCAACCCACACTAGGATTTGACTGGTTAGACAGCACTGTCGCCTCAGCAAGATCCGCTGAAAACGTCTCTTTGCCTGTTATCTGTTAAGAACAGCTGGAAAACTCGACACTTTATGCCAGAGAAACAAATGGAAAAGGGCTACACTGCAAACTGTAAAGGAGACATCTCTTTAAAGCTTTTAGATCACCATTCAGCACTATCAGATAAGAATTATTTCCTGGAAACACATTAGCACAGTGAACCTGGAAATCTGGCGTGAATGTCAGATTATGCTCCAAGTTTGAACCCACACTCACCTGTATGGATTTTTCAAAAGCTGCCCAAGGACAAGTGGCAGATTGATTTTAGATTTCTGAGATTGTCAGAGCTGAACAAAATCATCTGCAAAGCTCACAAACAGTAAGTAAAATTATTTTTTAATACTGTTTTAAATATACTGGGCCAAACTCTGCGCAGAGATCCACACTCCTTCCTGATTTTGTCCCCCCAGAAATAGTGTCAATTGATTTCTGGGGCAGTGCTGCAATAAGCATTTGTATGTTTTCCTATGAGTGCTTGCATCCATACTTTTTACATGATCAGATCATGTTGCCATGGCAACAATGTGCTGTTGAACTGCTCCCCCCCATCACTGCTTACAGATATCTTGGAAAGTAAAATAACACCCAATTCACGATGGTAGAAACATTTTTAAGCATTAGTTGGTGCTTTTAATAATTTATTGGCACACAGTTGCACAGACGGGAAGAGACAGGAGGTGCCTCGGAAAATGAGCCTAACGACTGAAATGAGAATAAAACTTACAACGATGACAAAGATGAGGCAACACGAGACTCACTAAGATATGAAAATTTAAAAAAAGCTTTTTCCTCAAACGTGCCAGTTTCAAAATCTGCGATTTTTTTTCTTTATATTTCCTTATTTTGTTCTTTAGATAATTTACCTGATTTTAACAACTTGCGTTTGTGTACCAATCTGTTAGTGTTCTTTTAATTCTGACTGTCAAGGCTTGTATTATATTGGGACTCCAAATTATTATATAAAATATTTATTTTGGTTTGGTGAAAGACCGTCTATAAAAAATATCCAATGCCAAATAAACTTTAAACACCAAACAAGCATCATGAGACTGCAGTGTCTGCACATCAGATATGGTGTTTATCCAAAAACACAGAGGGCTTGGACTCAATAAGCTACGTCTATCAGTGAACTGCAAAGATTCCTACTCCATCTATTATTATCTCTCCCTCTGGATACTTGTCTACAATCAACAAAAACAGAAGGGTGATTACACGTCCACGCGCGTGCATACATGTAAAAATGCACACTTCACTGACACAAACAATTGCACTCCCCTAACTGACAAAAAAAGAAGTCATTTTTGAAAACTTCGCTAACTGAGCTGGAGTTACACAACAGTAGTGTGGGTGGATTTTTTTTTATGAGAGTGAGGTAGGAGATCATTTCATAACTCATCCTTAGAGAAACAAGCACAGAAATGGTACACTGGCATGAAAAAGGCAGAAATGGATATGAAAAGCACGGAGGGCTTTGACTCTGGATGGTTTGAATCACACTTGAACGAGAGCTCTAAAACCCACACATCGACCTTGGAGGGCAATATGCTGTATGCAGCATGTTGCTGCACCACCTACAGCGTGAAGACACGCATAAATGTGCAAAGACGTGCACACACATACACACACAATATACTCTTATTTCACTTTAAAATACATGGTTAACTTTTACAAGCAGATCTTTTTTTTTATTATTTTTTTTTATGAGGAAACACTTCAGAACTCCTCACTTTTACAAAGCAAACTTGAGGCCAGAAAGGTGCCCATATCCGAAATGAAAACAAGAAGCATCAAAAAAAATACCCACACACATATATAAATATATATATAAAAACAGCTGTCTGAAAAAAAAAACACTCTCCCACAGCCTGGACAGTCTAACTTAGTCCAATGCAGCGACCAATTTTCAGATGAGAAGCGGGTCAGGGGGTCATGTTGCTTAGCTAACAGCAGGAACTCTACGTGATTAGTTGGAGCACCTGTGTGAAGGAACTGCTGCCGCGTGTGTCACGAGTGACAAAACAAAGTAAAAGAAAACTAACCTTTAATTAGGCTGAAAGTCCATGAACAACAAAAAAGCAAAATCCGAGCTTAAGCATGTCGTACACGAGGGAACGAACGCAGGGAGACAAAGATTTGACAAGAAGATGCAAAAAGGCACAGGGGAGGCAAGAATAAACTAAACACAAAAGAATAACCACAGGGTGGTCATTAACATCTGAACATTATTTTATTTAAATCCATCCAATACTTGTAGAGATCTTTGAGTCTGGTCCAACATAGATGATGTTGCCATTTCTAGAGCTAAACCATTGATGTGGCTAAAAATAGGGAGTGTGTTTATGTAAATTTCTTCCCTATATGAAGGAATAAGGTACATAACATATCTTATTTTGTTTTGTTTTTTACTTGTGGCGGCTATAAATTTTCATTTATCCATAGATAGCTATACAAATAAGCTCTGTGTTGGCAGCTGATAAGATACAAGAGAATAAAATAGGCTTAAGTGGCTTAATTTTAAAAAAATGTAAAAATCCATGAGTCTAAGTGTACGGGCTTTGCAAGGTGACAAATCATCCAAGCTAACACAAAAATGATGGTTTGTGCGGGCAGCTAACTAGAATAACAGGAAAGGTAATAAAGCCAATTAGAGTGATGTTAAATACACATCACTGAAGGACAGAACTCATAAAAATACATGTTCATTAATGCTTCCATGAGTGCATGTGCATCAAAAGCAGTGGAGATGAATCTGACACCTCTGCGTCACATTTCACATCTAATTACTCTCTAAATGAGAACAGCAGGGAGAAACATCTTAACAAATTAATCGCAAGTTTTAATAATGAGCACGCTTCGGTTTCACAACTACCTGAAAGGCCTGTGTGGATAACATGGATCATAGAACACGCTGTTTTGTAATATGTAGTTCAAGGTTATTTTATGTTTCCTGCTGTCAGATTTGACCGACAGCCTACATATGTGGCTCCTAATGAGGAAAGGCATTTATAGACCACCGGGGACGAGAGTGAGCCAGAGAGCTAAACCTTAAAATAAAACATGTTATTCTCGGAGAGAGTGAAACCTGCTGCTAAATCAACCCCCTCTTTTCTGCTTGTTTTCTCCCCTTGCGTATCTAATTGAATGCTTTCCGTCGTGCTCAGTTTTACAAATCTTTGACAGTTTCTTCATTTAATGTGTCCATAGAATGAGCCGCGCATTATATGCAAAATCTAAAGCAGTAACGTTTCCCAAAAAAGCAAATTCAGATTTTTTTTTTTTGTGCTTAATCTCAGGATGATCTCAGGATGGATTAGCATACTGTACATTTACAGTACATTCATTAGTCTAATGTTTAATCTTTAGACTTTTAAATAAGAAACAGTGTATCTGAAATGCCTCGGTTTGGCTCTATTCACAGATGTGACAGTGACAATAACAATATAATAATTAATTAATACTGATTTATTGTTCAGTTACCATTTTGTCAGCATGGATCATTTGGCAGCATCAATACAGACTGTAATAAAAATTAAAAGTATATTAAGTACAACTGATTTTAAGATTAAACAAATTTACTGTCGTGCAAAAAAAGAATGAAGAAAAATACCTTCAGTTTCCTAAATTATCCATGATGTTGATGGATGCATGATGTTGAAAGTGAAAATGATGATGATGATAACAAGGATGATGATGATGAGAGGACAAAGAGGGTCCCAAGTGAAAAAAAAAACATCTTGTCTTTCTGGGGGATGTCAGAAAAATCTGCATTGGACAGTAACCCATAACACTAAGAGTTTTTTTTTACAGTGTCTTATAAAAATGAAAACTCCCACAATTAAGAAATGTAGTCAAAAGAATGCTACACACCAGAATTTACCACTCACCTCCCGACCAGGAGAAACTCTCCCACCAGGCGTTGTCGTCTCATGGCCATCAGTATCCCTCGGACTGTCATGCCCTCACAGAAGCAAGCCACCACCCTGGCTTTTGGCAGGTGGCCTCGGAGTTTCTCCAACAGCTTGTCAAAGCTTTGCTCCCCTGCGTTGCTGTATATCTTATCAGAGTGGGCAATACAGATCCCTTCTTTTGCTGCCATGTCTTTAAATGCCTCCATACCACTCTCACCATAATTACCTGTGAAGGTAAACACATGAATGCAATGGTGTTCATAGAAACACAAAAGCTGGGGTGTGTTAAATAATTAATGCTGATTTTTTTTTTCTTCTTCTGGCTGCTAACTTTAGGGGTCGCCACAATGGACCGTCTACCTATCCCTAGCACCCTCCTCTGTCTGCGTGTCCTCCGTGAACCTCCTCACCTCCTGTGTGGTCTTCCTCGTTCCTCCTGCCTGGCAGCTTCATCTTCAACATCCTTTGTGCAATATATCCACTACTCCTCCACTGCACATGTCCAAACCATCTCAGCTTTGCTCATTCAACTCATTCCACCCTGCCTCTCTTCTTCACTTCTCTTGTGCCCTGTCCATTGCTTTGGATGGTTGACCCCAGGTATTTTACTTCATCTACCTTCACCATCTCTATTCCTTGCAGCTCCACTGTTATACCTGCTTCCCTCTCATTCACACACATGTACTCTCCTTCTACTGACATTCAGTAGACAGTAATGGCTTTTAAAACTCTCCAGAGTGTACCTCCACCCCTCCAGGCTCTCCTCCACCTGCTCCCTAGTTTCACTACAGATCACAATGTCATCTGCAAACATCACAGTTAATGGAGACTTCTGCCTGACCTCATTTATCAACTTGTCTATCACCACTGCAACCAAGAATGGGCTTCTTGTTAGGATATTTCCATCTCTATCCTTAATCACCCTAACCTGCTGCACATCCTTTCCAGCTCAATCTCCCTGCCTAACCAATCAATACAAGTCCTTTTCTCCTTCCTTAAAATAATTCATGCTAACAATTTGAACAAATTACACTTTAACAAAATTCTTCATCTCTCTTCATTATCTCTAAATTTAAATTTTACCTCTGGCTTTTCTAGAAAATTTTGCTGACATTATTGCACAACCTTTTTTTTTTTTTTTTTTGCCTTTCAATTGTGATGCTCCTAACACATTTACTGCTCAGCCCAAATGCTTTTTGTGTGCTGACACACATACAGATGCATGCACACATGGTATAAATGCTTGCGTAATGCCAGCACAGCACTTGGGAATCTGGTACATTTTCCCCCTATTACAGGAATTGTCAAGGGTTAAACTTCCCTGTTTTTGCTAGAAATTAGGTCACCTAGTTTCTCATGTTTTGCAAGGATGCTCTCACTCTGACACTATTTGAAGTATTTTTTCCATCACTACACGTGAGTAACGTGGCTTGCTTCCTTGTGTGGCATCAGCAACAGTTTTAAATTGATTTCTTCTGTTCTGAAATTGATTAAATTCGCTGCCAGTGTTACTAGAGATATTGCCTTTTGTACACATCAAAACTACTTTATACTCTTTAATGTTTCACTCTATTCTTGGTTAATCTTCTGTGGGTCTGAGGGGCTAACTTCCAGCACCTAATAACAGATGTTCAGCTGTAAGCAGTGCACTCTTTCACAATGCATAACCACAACCTTAGAGTTTATAGCAAATATGGATCTGCCTTTGAAGAACTAAAGAAGTTCTGCTGGTGACTATTTTTAAAGGCTAAAAATGCATTAAGGCTGTTAATCAAGGTGACGTTTATATCATTTACTGGTTCCTACCTTGCCATTAGTTTATGAACAGAAAGCAAAGCTCACTTAATTTCACAAATATTTAATGTGGTCATTATAAAGACAACCAAGGATGTTTAGTATTTACATGTTTTTGAAAGAGATGAGCAACCTCAAAACAGAGCCACGAAGTGCTGAATGCCTTCTTTAGTAACTGGTTCACAAACTTGTGGAAAACTGTGTATGCATGTGGGATTGCATTCATTGAATAACAAATATAAAGTCAGCTGGATAACTCCCACTGTGTACTACACTTTTAAAAAAAATACTAGAATGATGGAGTGCAGCATAAACATCAGAACACAGGACTTCTTAAATAGGAGCCACCCATTTATAATATCCTGGAAAAGAACATTCACCATGCAAAAGCATTTACTTTAAATCCTCCCTTCAAAAGACTGGTAATTTTATTGGGAAAAAAAACCTGAAGCAATCCAGTCGAGATTTAGCACTTACCTCTCATTAAGAGGGATTTATTTCATAAACATATGTCCTGGAGCCATTGAGATGTTAAAAGAGAAGCAGTAAATTTATGGAAAACCTTTTGAATACTACGAAGAGTGATGCATTGGGAATATATTTTCATCTGATTAGTTATGATTTGTTAGACATACTAGCTCTGTGGATGTTGCTGTTTGCTTTGGGAAGTAATTTTAAACTTAAGCAGCTGTGTATTTCTGCATTGCAGCCAGGTGTCCCATTGTCCATAAAAGACAGCAATAAATATGAAAGTTAATTACTTTATCACCACAATATTAAGTAAAGTCTATGTCTGATAAAGAGCACCTGCTATAAGAATGGCTCTCCTGACTTTACCTTAAAAAGTGGATCGGTATGTTTTTATGTTTGTACATCAAGACACAAGCACAGATTACCTGCTCCATGAGGCTACTTGCATTGGTTGATACATTCAGCTAAGCTCTCTCTGTGTTAATGGCAGGTCAGAGTATCAGAAAATAATGATGCAATGCTTTTTCTTTGCTCCTTCAGAGGGAAAATTTAAAAACAATTGACTCTAATACTTATAACGAGTAA
>JAVDPK010003123.1:315524-333952 GCA_034780415.1 Cichlasoma orientale | reverse complement strand
GTTCTGAAGGCAAAAGGTAGATCTAACAAGGTGTACCTAATAAAGTTTCCAGTAAGTTTATGTCTGAATTCAAATTGCAATATAAACATCATAGACACACATTCCAGTTTTAAAATTTCATCCCAGAAGTTTATTTTTTGGTCAGACACACTGGTTCCCTTTCCTAGAACTTTACTTCTGTTGTGTCTCTTTTTGCCAAATCACATTTCATACAATTTAAAGTCTAGACACGTTTTCTAGCATAACAATTAATTATACAGTACTTTGCTTAAAATACTTTGTATTTAATTGGCATTCTCAGTTATTACAGTACATTCTCATTAAAACCACACTGCATTGTTTTGACAAGAAATAAGATAAATACAGTATCTGAAAGCAAAACTTGTACAAAATTTACAATGAGTGTAATGAAGTAATCAATATAATTTGGAGCAAATCTACAATTTTTACTGAGAAAAGCATGGGATTGTTGAAGTGCCTCTCCAAAGTATATAATTTTTAATTTTAAAATTCAAGAATTCTTGTGCTAATTCATTAATCATATTATTTATTCTAAATAAATTTCATATTATACAAGTATGGACAATTTATTGATGCAAATGAACAAGTCAAGCTAATCAGAGCAGTTTTTGCACTATTTGGTCTGATGTGATACTTGTGGAGAAAATGCAATAAATTTATGAAAACCAAAGGATGGAATGAAAAAAAGAAGAAAAAAAATACACTGGAAATATACAGATGGAATCGTCCTTTACCAAATATCCCTGAAATTTTGAAAGATGGTCACAGCTGCGGTCCATTAATGTGACATCACATGAGCAGTCCACATGGGTCTGAAACTAAGCATGAACACAAGTGACACCTTATCTGAATGCAGGATGTTATTTTCCAGGGGATTTCAGTGCAATTTAGCAGGGACTATACTGGAGGCCTACTGAAAGTTTTTAATGAAAAAGTGTCATTTAAAAAAATAGCTGAAGACTCTTTAGCGTTCCCACCTACAAGGTGATATAAAAAAAAAAAGAAAATGGGGAAAAATTAAGTACTTTGATTTGGGAAAACATTGATATTGAGGAAGAAAGGCTAAAGTTACAGCAAAAGAGGCAACTTTTTAAAGAGGTAAAGAATGAACTGTGACCTTAGGTTCAGCTAAACATACACACCATGTCTTAATTTCAGTCCTCATCATTCATCGTCATCCTCATCCTCACTATCAGCTTTCTGCTTCTCGTTCTCCTTGGGTGGAGCGGCAGGCGGAGGAAGGTCCAGACGAGCCCAGGACATTGCCTCGGACTTCTTCATGGCTATCTCGATCTTAGCTGCCATCATGTTCACCAAACTTTTACTCACATCTATCACCTACAGGAAAAAGGTCAAAGCGTAACAAAAGAGTGCCTTAACAAACAGAGCACAAAAACCCGCAGCAGCCATTCTCAAACATAAGAATGCTGCAGCACAATTTGAAATGTGAAAATCTTCTGTGGCCCGAATCTTTCACAACTGTGACTAATACACATAACAAATGCAGGTGCTTTCTTTCTTACGGAGGTGGTTGATTCTGTCAACAGCTTTAAACCCCCGTGATTTTTTCCCCCTTTCCCTAAATATTTACTGTCATTTCAAAAAGAAATACAAGATTAAAAATTGAAAAAGTAGATCATTAACATATTAATAAGACTTACTCCCCACAAGCTGAGTTTCTGCTCAAATTCCTTCTCACCGTCAAATATAATGTGGATGTTAAGCTGAAGGAGAAAAGCAGAATAAGCATTAGATTACAGAAGAAGAAAATACAGAACCCAAGATGTTGAGACATGAAGAGAAATGATCTGAAACTCACTGTAGTGCTGTTGGCATCCACATAGCTTAGCTCTGGGACTGCATTCTTGGCATAGATCGAAATGATGACCTGCATCCCAGTCTGGTGCCAATCAAACCGACACGGGACCACCTTCTTACCCTGCGGAGAATTTTAATATGAGACATTTCAAATTCAGCTGCTCAGTCTCTGCTGCCGAGCACTAGCATCCGCCGGGCACCACTAGATGGAGTCACAGGTGAGTTTCCTTTATGCAGACTTGCACACATAAATGATTGCTTGCTGCCAAGCTGGCACACCTACCGCATCTTTTTTCCTCCATAGATGTGTTCCCTTGGTACAGCCCTCTTGAGAGAGGAAGGCATTAAAGTCTGAGGTTTTCCTTTTACAGCAGCTCCAGTATTTCATCCTGCAGATGCAGGAAAGATTTAACACCCGCTGGATTTTTAGCAGTCAATAACCTGTCACTCAAAAGAAACTGTAAACAAGACTAACAGGAAATAAAACAGGAAAATCCTAATGTGCCCTTCATGTTTCTTTTACGGTTTTCAGAGAGCAGATCTAACATTTCAGGTCAATATAATGAAACACAGACGGAAAGGAAGCGGGTGAATTTAACCTTCTCGACATAATAAATCTAAAAACATGATCAATAATACTAACCCTTCATGGAAGATGGGAACTCCAGCGTGGTATAAGCACACATCTGAATCACTTGCAGGTCCCTCAAAACTCTAAAGAGAACAAAAAAAAAAAAAAAAAAGGTGCAACAGAAGCATAGCTGTTTTTTTGTTGTTGTTGTTAGGCAAAAAAATGCAAATGAGGCAATTAGCTCAACCTATAACATTGAACCTCTTGATTAATAGCTATAAAATTCCAACTTTCTTACTTTAACTCAAGATGTGTGTTGCGCCTGAGGGCTCCAACAACAATTTCCTCAAGTATACTGCTTATACAAATCTGAAACACTTTAAAATATTATTGTAATGACAGAGGGATCAGTGTTTTGGAAAAAAATAATTCCTGCTAAAAGACCAAAAATGTCCCAATTCAGGTTTCTACCAAGGCCCACTCTTATGGATAAACTAAAAGCAAGAAGCCCTTGAGAAAATGTCTTGTGGCTTTCAAGCAAACAAGTTAAAGTACAATTATGTAAATCACTACAATCCCACTCTAAGCTTCTACTACGCATGTCAATGACAATTTTCCTCACAATTTCTGTTCTAATCTTGGAGTTTCTGCTCTGACAGACCCGATTAGCTTGAGCAAAAAAAAAAAGAAAGAAAAAGAAAGAAAGAAAAAAAAGAAAGAAAGAAAGAAGCAGCAAACTTAGCGTTCTATCCATCTTAGAAAAAATGTGGAGGCAGAGGAAAAAAAAAAATCCATTTCCCCTTTTCCAGAGGGTGGTTTCGCAATGTTACTTATCAGGAACAATTTGGAATCCTCATAAACTGTTTTTGTTTGACACATACTTACACTTACAAAGAAACAATAAAACATATGAAACAAACTTGACTTTAGACATTAAAGCTGCTGTTGGTACTTACTTTAGTACATCCTCCGTTTTTACAGGATGTTCCCATTTTGATCTCGTCACTTTCTTCCTCTATAAAAGACAAAGAATTGATTCCATGAAGAAAACTGCAACAGTACATTGACTCTTATGACGTTTTGTCCTCTCCCCGATAGCTTTAACTCAAATTCTATGATGTGAATGACAGGTGATGGCAGATTCCCAGCGGACATCCATTAAGTTCTACTGACACCATGACCTTTCTGTCTATAAATGTAGGCAGTGAACTGAAGATGACAAATTAAAAAAATAAAAGAATTTCAGCTCTTACCCTTTTTCTCTGCAGCATTTTCAGTTAGTTTAAGTTTCTCCAGAGCCTGCTTCAGAGATGCAGACACTTTATGCTGCAATCTCACCATTGGCTCATCAGGACTGTAACAACAAATATATAAAGAATTAAACTACTTAAATGTTTTCCTTTTTAAATTGTTTTTTTGTCTTCAATAAGCATTGTATCTTTTTTCTCCTTTTTGTGCAAACCCAACCTGAGATCTATATTTGTGTGAAGATTTTTACTAGTCAATAGTAACCACTTTCTTTTAACTATGGGGGAAAGTACCAAGGTTATTTTAAAAAAGATAAGAACACCTCAGAGTATCCCGCGGGTGCTTAGCATACATTTGAAGATTTAAGTCCTAATAATGCCCCGTGAAAAGAGCTTGATTTTCTTGACAATTTAGTTGGTGTTACTTTACACTCAACCAAACAGTAATCAGTTCACCCTTAAGGCCAAGTGCATGTGCAACACAAAAACATGACACCCCCAGGAATGGCTGTCGCTGGCATGAAGGTATTTAAGATAAAAAAAAAGAAACTATGGCTAAAGCCAACCTTGGCCTGCATATCGCCTCCTGAGGTTTCGGGGCAGAGATGATGTACTCATTAAACTTTGGTTTTGGGTCGTCTGATTCCTTCTTTTCCCCTGACGACGTCACATCTGGTTTCACCGGCTCTGGGGGCTTCTCTTTGTTGTGGGGACCTTTTGTACAGCCCTGTGAGGAGAAGGTCACTGTGTTGGACTCTCACAAAAAACAAAAAACAAAAAAAAAAAACACAACCCAAAAATGTTCAGGCTGTTATGGCCACGGCAAAGGTGGCAGTCAATAGCTATGAAACAATAGACAATGGAGACAACACCACAGAGAATAGAGCAGAGAAAACCATGAGATTAAACAGAGAACTTACAACAATGCTGAGGAAGTCTGAGAAGTCGGTAGTTCTTCTCTTGCAGCAGGACCATCCCTGCAGGAAGTAACAAACATTTTAACTTTGACCAAATAACAGGAAGAAGACACAAGCTAGCTGTGCATTTTCAGGCGTTTTACCTTCAAGGCATCGTGGAATACTGGGACTCCTGGATGATAGGTGCAGCCATCTGTGAAAACAAAATATATCTTTGATGAAGTTTGGGGGGGAAATCATGTAGTTGTTGGAACAATGACTGTTTACAAGTTTGTTCTAAATGGCCACTGTGGAAAACTGTACAGTTCTTATGAAAAATGCTGACTGTAGCTGTGGAAAAGCAGTCTGGATGCTTTAGGGAACTTTATAAAATGATGCCTATTTGCGGTCCAGTCTGGCCACTAAGAGTAATTATTAAAATGTAATGAAAATAATTGAAGACATTATGTTAGAATTATGACCTCTAATTCTGAAATGTATGTAAACTATAGGATACAGATCACATAACATCTGAAACAAGTGTTTAACAGGTTACTGGAAAGACAGAACAGCATCCATTGAGTTCAAAAACTGACAAAATAAACAAGGAGGCACTAAAATATAATAATTTGTAAATAAACCTACAAAAAGACAAGATTTTTAATGTAACTTACACATAAAAACAGGCTAATTTTGATTATTGGGGCAAAACTGTACTGGAGAGAACACAAAATACACAATTAACTAGTTATTAGAACTGTGACAAAACAAAAAAAATTACTGAGAAAAAAAAAATCTCCCCAAAATACCAAGTGTGAACATTTCAAACTAATGATATACTTTGGTCACACTACTGTCATCATCATCAGAGGTTTTACTGTAGCATTTATCATTTTCTTCCATGTACTCCTTAAAAATAAATCACTGCAGAATGAATAAAAGAAAGTGGCTGGAGAGTCCCATAAATCAAGCATTTTCCCTGTAGTACAACCAGAGCCGTGCCCACTCTGTGCTTCCTGACTTTGACACACCTCTTACATACCTCTAAAGGTAAAGATAATACACTCTACTGTTATGAGAAAAGAAGCATCCCATTAAAATGGAAATTAGACTTGACTCCTACACTGGGGGTGTACACAATGTTAGATTACTTGAAGATAGAGGAGGACCAGTCTAAAGAAAGGAAATAACTCACTTATTGAGACTTCTGCCATGGGAGCTGAAGACAAAAATGTAATCTTGATTTTTTTTTTTTTTTTTAAACGTGGCTGCATATAAACAGTGCACTCTGTCTCATAAAGACACCTGTTATAATAACGATGGCAGTGATTTTATACCTACTGTACGGCAAGGGGGTTTATCCTTTACATGTGTGAAGAACTAATAATTGCAATTTTGAAATATTCCAAATAAAAACAGGACCAAAAACTGTGTGACAGCCGGGAAATACCAACTCAAACCTGGGCCTCCTCTACATCAAATATGTTATATACCAAAATTTGTTAACATTCTTTTTGAAAAAGTAACAATATAATTGACATAAAAGGGTTTTTGTTTTTTTTGGCTTGTTTGAAACATTTTTAATCTTCCATTAGCATCTTAGATAAATTACAGACTTTGGAGATATGCAAACAGATCATGTTTGCCTTTGTAATATGCCCTGATTTCTAACTGAGGCCCCTGGTTGCTGGGGACTGCTCTCACTTTCACTTATCGATGTTTAGCTGCTGGCAGCAAACACTCTGGGCTCAAAATACAGTTTGGCTTCCCTCAAGGATAAGCCTGGCAGTCAGGAAAAATATAATGACAAATACACTGTACTTCATTTCCATGTGTCTCAGAGGAAGTAGTTTTCCTCTACTAATTTTGCATCTTTGACTGTCAAGAGCAGACGTGCCAAATACAACTGCATATAGAAACATGCTGCAAATACAGAAAACACAATCACATTAGAAACCATGTAAGTTTACCAGTAGATGCAATATTATCTGAGTTGTGTGAACAGTTGTCAGCTCAGCTTCCACCATCAGCGTCATACAGTTAACCTCGGTAACCTCAAAAGTCACAAAGGCACTCATCACTTTTAGTTGGTGCATTTCAGAGTGTTTTCTGGGTTTGAAGCTGATTTCATCACAGTTGTGATTCATAATATGGCAGCCCTTTTTACTTAAAGGCACACTCATTTACCTGTGTTTCATGTGTGTTTTAAGGTTTTCTGTAAAACAAAAATCTGGCCAAGAGGGCAGCAGAAATGGCAACAAATATAACATTTCCATAAAGCTATTTTAAGTTGCCACTAAGAACTGGATTGATAAGGTAGGAACAATGAAGCAGCGTCATAAAAATAGTTGCAAAACAGGTCATTTCTTTATTTTTTGTAAAACCTGTTGACTACAGTTTGTTTACCAATATAAATAAAGATATCAGACATGAAAAAACAAAACAAAACAAAAAACCCACAGAAGCAATCACTTTTTGGCACTACACCGGTTCTTGGAGCATCCGCTGGTTTTTAAGGTTTTCCTTGTGCAAACACTGGCGAATGTTTCAACAACCAGTTAGCTGCCTACTGGTTCCGCTGGTGTCTTCGGTTCGCTTTTGAAATTCTATCATCTACTTTATTCTTCCAAGTACGAAAGTTCAATAATTCAAAGACAATTAATAATTCAAATCACACAATTACTAGTCATATGGACTAACATAATGATACCGGTTGCTGAACGTATCAAAGTGAATGAAACACAGCGTTAACATTAAAAAACGTGATTGCTATATTAACTCTAACAGTATGGCTACACGGGCAAAGCTGTGACCGTGTGTAACGACACTTCACGTGTAAGAAAACGTTGTTTTTGAAACTTTAAACTACTCACTGCGTCTAGACAACAGTCCCGCAAAGTCTAATGTTACCCTTTAACCACAGGAGCTTAACAATGCTAACTACAGCATGATAGCACTAACTCACAGAGGGCACACGTGTTATTTTGCCAACAGAGCTAAACACCGGTGTTAATGAATTAAGTTGAGCGGCTAAGGTTAGCACCACGGGCCCATCGGGCCTGTTCACGGTAGAAATTTCCAGATGATGAGGGGGTTAGCTTGCTAACTCAGGGAACATACAATGGACACCGAAGTAAGACTACTCACCGGCTGGGTTATTTTCCGGATCAAATCGCTGTCCACATCCCTTATTATAACACAAAACAGACATGGTGGCTGGTGGGACAAGCACAATGAATAACTAAATTTCTAACTAACCACTACAGAGCTCGTGTGTGAGGGACACAGCCGCCACTGCCGCCGTTGCTTTAAGGTGCTGAACAGTCTACTTCCGGATGTTGTCGGCTGCACTCGGCAAAGATCGGCGCTTGCCCGCCGCCACCTCCAGCCTGTAAGCGCACTCCGGTCCCACACAGGCGACAGCTGATGCTGGCCGCTTCCAAACTTGCAATAAGCGACATCTTCTCTGTGTCACATCTCTTTCGGAACTTAACCTTCCAGCAAACGAATATATAACTTCTCTGATCTTAGTTTTGTTGTAACTATTGCAAATGTAAGCCGGGATAGCCCACTGCACTCAGGCTTACAGTTGTCAGGTGCATGGAACGGGAGCAATAGGCATATAGTTTTTTTTTTTTACGAGGATAGCTGCAGTGTACTAGATAACTGCCTATCGAGATATAACTAAAGGCTTTTCCCCCGCATCTATAAGCGGCCATTTTGCCTTTCTTTCTTTCTTTTTTATAATTATTGAGAGACTATGGGAAAGGATTTAATTTCACTGATTGCATCGGTTTCATCTAAAGGTAGGTCACTTTGCAATGTGCAAGTGAAGTCTGTACAAATGTATATAGTACTGTTACTTAAGCGGCGGACTGTAGCAACAAAGTGTAAGTTAATAAACTCGTGGATTTTGCACAGAGGCGTGCTTCAGTCGATCTGCATCACTGTGGGACACGATGGTGCAGATCTCCCGGGACAATCTATCAACAGGGATTGTTGATGTTGAGTCGCCGGATTCTGGCAGCTTCTTTGGTAGCGATAATTGCTACGGTCCTATTCAGTATATTTTAGTGTTTATCGAAGTTGAGTCATGATCGTGAAGACGCTATGGTTTATGTGATTCGAACAGTGTCTAAAGCGATATTAAAAAAATGTAAGCAACAGAAGAAGACAAAAATTTTTAACCTCTTTGTTTTCATTATTTTCTCTTTCTTCTCGTCTGACACTTGTTAAATTGGTTCGAATTGGTTGTCTGTGCTAATTTCTAGGAAGTGTAATATTGTTACAATGATGTGTCTGTTTGTTATAATTATTACATTTTCTTTTCTGAAAACATCCCAGTCCTCCTTTTCTCTGCTAAAGTAATGTCTGCTTCTGATGCTCTTTATTGTTACTGTGATTGTTACTGACCGCTGTTATTTCATTCAGATGGCATGATGTGTTTCACTGAGACCGTGTAAGTGAGCTGTAGTTTGAAGTTGATGCGCTGCTTCACAACCTTTCTCAGTGTTTGAATGCAAAGTGTAAGCACCGTCATATCAATGTAGTGACAATCACAGCCTCTAAAACGTCTGAGTCTCTTCACCCAGAGTTCTCTATCAAACTTTAAGCCTGCAGAGAACACATCTTTAGCAAATGACCAACTAAATCCAGGTCTGTTTTTTCATTGTGATTCTTTCCAAATACAGGGTGACTGGGTGATGGAATAGTGATGAAACCTAATCGGTGGGGAAATATGCTTCCTCTGCCCAGCTTCTCTTTTCCTTTCCTTTTTATTTTTTTCTTCTTCTTCATCTGTTTCCACTCAACCCGTGCCCAGTTCTTGCCAGATTCTAGAGCAGGGCAACACTTGCTGCTCTTCACTCAGCCTGCATATAATGCGTCCATATTTGAGAACTCCGCCGCAAGAACCTATACCAGAAGTGAGGTCAAAATGGGCGTCATTCTCGGGCCACCTTGGTCTTTTGAGATAAAATATTCCATTGTGTCTGGAGACAGCGAAGGCATCTTTCAGGCTGAAGATTTTGTAATGGGAGATTTTTCTTTTCTCCGCATATGCACTAATGGAGGTAGTGGTGGTATACTGAATCGGGAAGTACAGGACAATTACACTCTAACAGTTAAGGCGTCTGCCCCAGGAGGTCTAGAGGCCTTAGCGACTGTTTATATCAGGGTCTTGGATACAAATGACCTCCGACCTCTCTTTTCTCCAACTTCCTATTCATTTGTTGTTTCTGAGAGTGCCCCTCTTGGTGCCAGCATAGGACGTGTAACAGCCACAGATGCTGACGTGGGCTCAAACGGAGAGTTCTATTACTTTTTCAAGAATAAAATTGATCTTTTTGCTGTTCATCCAACCAGTGGAGTCATTACCCTGACGGGCCGACCACGGATGGACAAACAGGACCGATTTGAGCTGGAGGTACAGGTGGTTGACAGAGGGATGAAACTCTATGGGAACAATGGTATCAGCAGCACAGCAAGGCTTGTCCTTACTGTGCAGCGTGTAAATGAATTTGCTCCTGTTCTCAATGCAGTTGCTGTTCTTCCATTGTGGGAAGACAAGGACCCAGTGTATGTTATTATTACTGTAGAGGACAAAGATGAAGGGCCATCCGGAGATATAGAGTGGGTTTCCATCATTGAGGGCGATCCCTTTGAGCAGTTTGTGGTTGATCGTTCGCCTGTTGGAAATGAGTATAGAGTTAAAACGTCAGAAGCTGTCAACTGGGATACATTCCCCTATGGCTGCAATTTAACTTTTCAGGCCAAGGACAGGGGTATACCTCCCAAGTTTTCTAATACCCAAATTGTTCAGTTGTTGGTTACAAAACCAGACCCAGTGATAGCGAGCTTCGACAAAGATGTTTATGTAGTCACGCTGAGCGAAATCGCTCCCCCAGGCTCTTTTGTAGAGGTGGTGAAAATATCCCCAGCTCCTCTGAGAGTCAATTACAGCTTCAGCAGCCCCTCAGATCCAATGTACTTTGATATAAACCCTTTGACTGGAGTTATTATGACCACCAGGCAGCTGACAAGGATATCACAGGATTTCATGGTGATGGAGGTAGTTGAAATGGTAAGTCAGCAGCAAACAAGTGTCCAAATTCAAATTGAGGATGCTAATGATAACTCTCCAGTGTTCAACAAGCCATCCTACAGTATAGCGGTCAATGAGAGCTTACCTGTAGGTACTGTTGTCCTTGTAGTTTCTGCTGTGGATGATGATAAAGGGGAAAATGGGTACGTGAGTCACACGATAAGTGGTGAACAGTCTCTACCATTCAGCATAGACCAGAAAACAGGGGAGGTGAGAATTGCTAGAGATCTGGACTTCGAGTCATCAGATGATGTCTATACTTTTGCAGTGCGTGCCTCTGACTGGGGTTTACCCTATAGAAGAGAGAGTGAGGTTAATATCACCATACGTGTAATAAATATCAACGACAATCAACCTCTTTTTGAGAAGGTTTCTTGCAGAGGGATGATAAGCCGTGACTTCCCTGTCAATCAGACTATTGTCACCTTGTCAGCAATTGACGTGGATGAGCTAGGACTAGTTGAGTACAAGATACTTTCTGGGAATGATTTAGATTATTTTAACCTAAGTCCAGACTCTGGGGCTTTGTCACTGAAAAGATCGTTAGCAGTGGATAGTTTAAAAAGTGGGGTATTCAACCTCAAAATAGTTGCAACAGATGGAGAGATGTTCTCTGATCCTACATTTGTCAATGTATCGGTGGTGAGGGGTAGGATGCCACCCCGAGGGTTTAACTGCAAGGACACAAGGGTCGCCCAGCTCTTGGCAGAAAAAATGCTCTCAAAAGCATCTGCTATGGCTAGACCAAGACCAGATGAGAGCTACACAGATATTTTCTCTACGAACAAACAGGCTCCACAGTTTGAAGCCTTGCCTACAAGCATTCTTGTGAGAGAAGACCTCGTTCCTGGTGCCAGCGTATTTCAGGTGCGAGCACGAGATGGTGACATGGGTTTCAACGGCCGTGTTCTCTTTTCCATTCCTGATGGTAACAAAGAAAACTGTTTCAATATCAACATGGAGAGTGGGTTGATAACTGTACTGCAGCCACTTGACCGCGAACGAGTGGATCGTTACTTCCTTAATATCACCATCTACGATCAGGGCATTCCTCAGATGTCCAACTGGAGACTACTGACAGTGATCATTGAGGATACAAATGACAATGACCCCCAGTTTTATCAGGACAGCTACTCTGCCCTTGTTTCAGAAAACTCAGCCATTGGTATGGAAGTTATTACCATCACTGCATTTGACAGAGACATGGGCCAAAATGGACAGCTCTCCTACATAATGCTCACCAGTGTTCCTCAGTTTGGTATAGACAGTGAAACTGGAAGTGTATTTGTTGCTAGCCATCTGGATAGAGAAACACTCCCAATATTCATATTGAAGATTGAAGTAAGAGACTTGGCTGAAAGAGGCACTCGAAGGTCGTCAGTGACTACTCTAAGTATAATCCTGGAGGATGTCAATGATTGCGCTCCAGCTTTCATCCCTTCCAGCTATAGTGCTCGAGTTCTAGAGGATCTCCCGCCAGGGGCTGTGATTACCTGGGTTCAGGCTCAGGACCCAGACATTGGACCTGGAGGACAAGTTCGATACTCTTTGATCAATGACTTCAATGGCACTTTTGAGGTGGGTCATGACACAGTTTGAACAGAATTTTGCGTATGTTATGCCCTTTTTTATTGACATTTAATGAAGTATAGATTCATGATGTTATTCTTTTTATAGATCGGTCCTGTGAGTGGGGTATTGAGGATTAGAAAGGACTTGGACTTTGAGAAACAACAGTTTTTCAACCTGACATTACTTGCTGAAGACAGAGGAACACCCAGCCTTAGGAGCCAGAGTTTTGTGGAGGTAGAGGTGCGTAGCACGCACCCTTAAATACACCTTCATTACATCCATGAATCTTCTCTGTGGTCTTCCTCTTTTCCTCCTGCCTTTAAGCTCCATATTCAACATCCTTTGTCCAATAATTCCACTATCCATCCTCTGCACATGTCCAAACCCTCTCAGCCTTGCCTGTCTGACACTGCTCCAAACTGCTCAACCCGAGCTGTCCCACTGACATACTTATTTCTAATCTTGTCCATTCTGGACACTCTCAATAAAAACCATCTTTAACTATGCCACCTCCAGCTCTGCCTCCTGTATTTTCGTTAGCGCCATCATCTCCAAAACATTCATCATAGCAGGCCTCGCTACCATCTTGTAAACCTTCCCTCTCACTCTTGCTCCTATTCTTCTATCACAAATCACCCCTGAGACTCGTCTCCACCCACTTCACCCTGCCCGCACTCGCTTCTTCACCTCTCTTGGGCGCTGTCCAGAAAAAATTCCAGTGATCAATTTTGTCAGCTTGCATTATCATTGATAATTTGGGTGGTTAATTTCAAGGTTTCAGTTGTTGATAGGATGTGCAATTTTTTTCCCCCTTTAATTCTTCACTCATTTTTATTACACTGGTTAGATAGATGATTTAATGTGTGACAGCATTTAGCTCATGGTACATTTAACTTCCTAGACAGGCAATAACACGTACAACAGTGAAATATAAGTCAGTTTACTGATGCCTCACAATTACATACTACAGGAACTACACATAATATCACACAGTTTTTCTGTCAAAATTAATGTGCACCATTACATTTCTTCAGGTGGTGGATGTCAATGAAAATTTGTATGCACCCTACTTCCCCAACTTTGCTGTGAGAGGCTCCGTGAAGGAGAACTCTCGTGCGGGAACAAGTGTCCTGACAGTCAGCGCTAAGGATGACGACAAGGGACGAGATGGCGTGCTGAAGTACTCTATCCAAGGAGGCAGCGGACTGGGCACTTTCACCATTGACGAAGACACAGGTGTGACACAAGATCAATTTTTAAGCCTATTTATGTAAAGTGAAAATCCAATAACCTACAGCGCCATGCTTAGAATATCAACATCTAAATGAATTGCGAATTATTGCACATTATAGAAAATCTTTTCCCATGCCTTCGATGGTGGCTTGCCTAGGTTTTAATTTGTCTTGTTCCAGTGTGTCTCTGTCACAATGTGGTTAGTAAGTTGGAAAGAAACTATCACCACATCAGTTCTTGAGTGAATGTGTACGAGTGTGTTAGAGAAAGAAACTTGAAGAGAGTGCGAGGTATAGCGACAGTCACTGTGTTAATGGGGCCTCACGTGGGAGCTGTGCACTGGGAGATCATTACTGTAATGAGGGCAGCACGGCAGCCACATTGGCTGGGCCTCAGGCCGCTCTGTACAACTCATCCAGTGCTGCGTGGCTAACATTGATCAAGGCTCCCCTGCACAACAGCCCTGTCCTTTCCAAGTATGGAGAAACTACTATGACTTATTTAAGGAGGCCTGACCCAAAATAAGCATGCACGCTCCAACTTTCCTGCAGTGTGAAACTGCAGCTGAAAACATGTTGATCCAAGCAAGAAGCCGTGACTCACTCACTCACCCAGGGATAAAATGAATCAAATACCAAATGTGAAAATAGGACGCCTCATTTTAGGACATATTGGCTCATGTACCATATAGCTGCAACTTAAATTTTACTCATAACTGTGAGTATGTCAGAATGTTAAGGGCTAATTAGTAAAGTTAGTGCATGCCACTAAACATAAATAAGATCCATTTGCTATTTATTTTTAATCAGGGAAACAGCAGTGTTGCAGGCACATAGATAGCTTAAATATAAGACCATTTATAGCAACTATCATCAATATTTTTCCATGAAAACCTAAATAAGTGCAAGTGAGAACTTTTGCTTTCCCACCAAGGCTCATTGCAGTCTGTCTTTGTCCATGATGCTGAAGCTGTTAAACCTAAAATTTCAGTGTCTGTCCATGGTGCTGAAACACTGACTTCAGGGCTGAAACCAGTCCCTCATGTGCTCATTCCCTACATGACACTCTATAGTGAATGAGACTTAATATACTACTGGTGTTAAGGCTTATTACTGGCAGGTAGTAAGCCTTAGATTTCTCTTTATATTCTATATTAATTAACAAAACTGTTTTACAGTACATATACTGATCCATACAAATGTCTGTAATAGTGTTTAGAGTTTTTATTCACTTGAGTATTAATACCTCAGTAAGGAGCATCAGAGCCAGTGAGAACGTTTACTGAGTGTAGATTTTCCAGGGGAAATCAGACTGCTTGTTAGAGCAGAAAGTGAAGGGAGAGGGAAGTGGAAGTGAAGCGAAGAGAGGAAGGAAAAGCATGCAGGGGAGTCGGGAGTACATAAAAAGTGTCAGAAGAAAATACGGCTTTCTTCCTCCCAGACATATATATATATATATATATATATATATATTTTTTTTTTTTTAATGTCTTCTGGAAAGTTTTTTTTAACTTGGAGGTTTTTTTTCCTAAGCATGTGAAATGCTAATGCCTTTTTGCTATCGGAGGACAAGATACAGTAAGAACATGCCAAGTTTTCCCTTATCATAAAGTGCTTCATTTTATTGTCTATTAGTCAGCATTGTCAGGCATGGGCAGAGTAGCACTGCTCTGTCCTTCCACCATGCATTTAGCTGCCATGTTGAGTGGCTTTGCTCTTGCTGCTTGTCAATCTGTGGCTCTTAGCGCCAGAACTAAATATGTGATGAGAGAGTGAGACGGACAGTGAGTGAGAGTGAAAGAGACAGAGAGAAAAATAGAAAGAATGGGAACTCTCTTTTGTTTAACCCGTCTCAGCTAATGCACCCCTTACTCCCACCCTCACTTGTAGTTTGTAAATTAGCTCTTTGATGCATCATGCATAGCCCATGACACCCCTATTGTCAGTCATAGCTGCTGTTAATGAGTGCCCTCTTTTCCTGCGTTTGATATTTAGATGTTTAAGATGACTCAATCATATGTGGGTGGAAGTACTGGGGCTAACAAAAAAGAAGACGGAGCTTCTCTGGCTTAAAACCTTAGCTTTCCTGCACTTTGAACAAAAATTTGTATTCCTGTCATTGGTTAGGGGGGAAAGCAAGCCCTGCAATTTCTCATTGGACAGCTGTCAGACGCCACTGCTCCTCTATTAGTGGGCTTGCAAGCTCCAGGATTTGTCACAGTCAGGATAAAGCATTCTTTAAGTTACAGGCAAACACTTTTAAAAAGCAGTCAGTCTTCATTTATTAAAAATGAATGGGCTATATTTTTTTGATGTCTTCTTTTATAGCACAGGCAGAGCCATTCAGTTGTGTCTCAAGAGAGAAATGCACACAATATTTTGCCATCAGTCTTGGGATCGATTATTTGATATGGTGGCATTAATTAAAAAGTGGGCTCACAAAACCTGTTTCTCAAGGATGGGGAATAGACGTGACAGACGGATGTAAACCCGACCATACGCTGAAGTTCTAGATTTGAAAATATCCTGTGACCCTACAATTTTTTCACTGTTTCAAGTGTGTTATTTATGGTGAGAATGGATGCTGTCGAGTCAGATTTATATTGAATTCACTGAATAGTGCCTGTCGGTCTTAAAGTTCAAAGAGCTTTAGAAACAGCCAGCTCTGTTTTCCTTGTCTCTCTGTCAAGCTGTCTGACAGAGATGAGGTTTGAAAAGGACATGGTCAAGGACGACAGGGCAAGGATGTGTCTTAGCAAACACTTTTACTATGCATTGTGCGTGTCCTGGGCAGCGGCCTAGTCATAATCAGACATACTGACACTTTCTGGTGATACCAGCACACCTTTGGTCTCTGATTTATATGTGTGTACCTGGGAATGCAGACCTTGTGGTTGAATGGAAGGCCAAGTTATGCAACAGATCTGCTGTATGACAGCAAATTCTTCAGCACCACATACAAATTATTAGAGATGTCTGAAAAGATTAATCACCGTCTTTTTCAACATATCGAGAGAGAAGCACTGATGTCAAACTTGTTCTCAAGTTAGAGGATTTTCTTTGAGCATGTTATCCCATGAGGTTGCGTCTTGACTTTTGTATCAAACTGCTGTAAACCCCGGTTTCAAAAGTTTATTCTACTTTTGGGTCTGTGCGAGCAAAGAAAGAGATTATCGTAAAGATGGTCATTTGAGAGAACCACCTACTTACAGTTCAGACCATATTTTTGACAGGTGAAGCCAATCAGCAGGAAGCTGAGAAACCAAAACACTGAAAGCAGATAAACTGAGGGCCCAGTCAAAGATAAATAAGGAACTGTGAGTTACTCAGTTTAGTTTAGTAGCTGCAAAGCTACTCTAGTGAAATTCAAGATTAAAACATGGAGCTGGAAATGAGCCCTATAGTCCCTTCACGTAGCACTCAAGAAATTAACCAATGTTGTATCTACGCATAACAGATAACTTAGCAAAGAACTGAAAACACACCATTTGTTCCCATTTCTTCAGTTTAATCTACAAAAAATGCCAATGATAGCACAGATTGGGAGGTATGAAATAGTATTTTTGCATCATCCAGGTGATTCCCAGAGCTTTGAGCCAAAAACTTGGCATGTCTTAGCATGTTGTGCAGTGTGTCCTTAAAAAATGGACAAGTGTAGGCCAAAAGAAGACGTGGCACACCTAAAAAAACAATCTACAGCGAATGAATAGTTTCTGAAAATCATGTTTTATAAAAATTGCTTCACCTATTTAACATTTTCCTAGCAAAATTCAAAGAAATTAGGGGTGGCACAAGACTTTTGTACAGTACTGTACATGGCTGTGATTTTAATCATTAGGAATCTGGCATGTCGGCAGGCTAGGGCAGCCAACCAACACTCAATACTACTGTCCATCCGTTCTTATATAACAGAAATGTAGGCTTGCAATGTTTAGACCTAGGCAACCACAAAAAAGCCAAATTATATTTAAGCTTGCTCACCTGCCCAGGCTCCACTTGTGTAACAACTTCTTGGGTATGTAAACTGGAGCACAAATCCTGTGCAAGCTTTAACAAACACATTCATCTTGGCTCTTACTGCAATGGGATGTCTGTTTCTTAAAAAGAGCCCTTATTTAAAAGAAAACTGCAGATCTGGTGAGAGTTTTCGTTACTGAGCTGAAGCATATTTTCAGTCTGTGTGTTCCTATGACTTATCTTTATTGTTGCTGCTGGAAATGATACTGCAAGTGTTAGTGTACTTTTTCTAATTTCTGTAATTCTGTATTTTCTTGTTTAAATAATCAGTATGACACTAATGACTTTGCACCATTGTATTTCTACCATGCCATACTCTTGGGCGTGGATAGAAAAGAAACAAATGAACCCAAAAACCCAGACTCTGTGTGTATGTGCCATTTTTTTTCGAGTGGTTATATGAAAAGTCCTGGATGACTGATTTAAAAAAACAAAAAGAAAAGAAAAAAAGAAGTAGTGCCCATGTGTCATCCATTGTAAGTGTTCTCTTTGTCCCCCAAGAGGTCACCAAAGCTGTCAGCTACTCATCTTCCTTAAGGCCACTAAACACACGCCAGTCAATGTATGTGAATGTCTGGGTGTCTTTGTGTGTGCGCATATGTGTGTGTGTCTTTATTGGTGTAGGGCAGTTCAGGGTACATTTAGCACTAAGCAAATAGCAGTGGGAGCAGTTTGGTCAGTTGTGATTAGCTGTAGAGAAGCTGAAACATTGAAGGTGACTACAGTGGCACCACTAATGCCTGTGAATGTCACTGAAGCCAGGACACAAAGTTTAGTCTAAATTTGTGTGTTTGCCCCTGGAAACTTAGTATTCAAAGACATTCCCAAGAGATCTTTTACGGATTGTTATGTATTTTACAGATAACACCCAGTCTCCCTTTGTCACACACACACACACACACACACACACACACACACACACACACACACACACACACACACACACACACA
>JAVDPK010003123.1:283769-315424 GCA_034780415.1 Cichlasoma orientale | reverse complement strand
ACACACACACACACACACACACACACACACACACACACACACACACACACACACACACACACACACACACACCTAATAGATATGTATTCAAACCCAGGTAAAAACTGCATTAATCTTTCTCTATGCTTCAACAGGGGTGATTTACACTTCTGGTATTCTGGACTGTGAGACAAAAGACTCTTACTGGCTAACCGTCTATGCCATGGACAGGGGGGTTCCACCACTGTCAGCTTCTGCTGAAGTCTTCATCCAGGTATGGACAATCGGCTGCCAATGTTCATATTATACTTTGCATTTACTGCATTGATAGGAGGACTTACACAGACAAAGTATTTTGAGTTTTGCACATACACGTAACTATTAGCATAAAATTCTCAGCTGCAGTTTGCAGCATGTGCCAAGTAACTGTACTTATGTTAAATGCATTTACATACAGATTTTTGTAGCATTGAACATTACAAGCAGAGAATTTGCCATGTATTAATAAGCTCAAAATGAATGGGCCCAAAGTAAACTAAATATGCTCACTAGACAAGTTGCTAGTAGCAGGTTTTGTAGCAGTGATTGTGGAGGCCATTTGAGTGCAGTGAACTCACTGTCATGTTCAAGAAACCAGTTTGAGATCATTTGAGCTTTTTAACATGGCGTGCTATCCTGGTGGAAGCAGCCATCAGAAGCTGGGTACACTGTGGTCATAAAGGGATGGACATGTTGAGCAGCAGTACTCAGAAAGGCGGGGTGTTTAAACCTTGCTCAGTTGGTACTAAGAGGCCCAAAATCTGCAAAGAAAATATCCAAACACTCTTCAAACCAGGCAACATTTTTCCAATCTTCTATCATCTAGCTCACGGCAGCAGAAGACCATTGTGGTCTTCTGCTGCTGTAGCCAATCTGCTTCAAGATTCAACATTTCTGTGCATTCAGAGATTTCTGTGCATACCTTGGTTGTCAGGTTATTGTGTGGTTATTTGAGTTACTGTTGCCTTCCTGTTAGCTTGAAGCAGTCTGGTCATTCTCCTCTGAATTCTGGCATCAACAAGGCATTTCCCCTCCAGAGAACTGCTGCTCACTGGATACTTTCTCTTTTTTCAGATCATTCTCTGTAAATCCAAGAGATGGTTATGCTGGAAAATCCCAGTAGATCAGCAGTTGCTGGAATACTCAGACCAGTCTGTGTTACACCAACAACCATCCTGCATTCAAAGTCACTTAAATCACTTTTGTTCACCCATTCTGATCCTCAGTTTGAGCTTCAGCATCATCTTGACCCTGCCTACATGCCCAAATGCATTTAGTTGCTGCCATGTGATTGGCTGACTAGATATTTGCATTAATGAGCGGCTGAACAGGTTTACCTAACAAAGTGGCCAGTGAGCATTGATACAAAACAAACCTACATTAAATTACTAAGTGTACCTTTATATGCCATATGCCACCAGATGATTGGCACAGCAACTTCTTAGCCATCACACTGTAAATGAGCTTCTGTAGACAAGCAGTCCACAGGATTGGATTGTTTTATATTTAAAATATAGTTTGATTTTTATAGTTTGGCTGAACATTCCTTAATTATTTTGTCTTTTTGGATACCCAGTCACATTTAAATTTAAAATGTATCAGTTTTAGGTCATTTCAGGTTTCACTGTGTATTTATTGTACAAAGAAATATCATATTTAGTTATACAGAGTACAGTCATGCATTTTTTATGTATAACATCTCACTTACTGCACTAAAAATTATGACAGGTTATTTAAGAACACTTTTTTTTTTTGCTTAAAGATAAGCTTATTTGTCTGTGTCAGTCACTAATAAATGTTTACAGCCTCTCAACCATTAGCCTCCAGGATAATGTTGGTATTTATACTACAAGATTCTTGTAGAGCATTATATCCAAACTAACATTATGATGCTGAACAAGTGTTACTCTGTTAAATGGTTTCTGTAGTTAGCACTCTGTAAGCAAGAGATACACTCTACGGGAATTCCATGCTTCAGATTTTTCTAAATTATTTGGCCTTAAGTTTTTTCACTGTCTAAACACTCAAACACACACATGACTGCTACACCACTGCTCTCCCTTTGGGGAAGAGTTCAGCTGTGCATAAAAGAAAAAAAAAAAAAAAACAAGCAGCCTTTTCTGGCTTCAGGATATCCAAGTGTGGTTGTGTGAGTGGGTGCTTCACTCCCAGCCTCTTCATCACATGGAAAAATGGGGAGATTAATCAGGCACAGGTGCTTCTGTTCACTGGCTGAACTGTCTTGGCTCTCTGTGCCTCCCAGCAAATGCTCAATCAACCCACTGCTTGCCATAAATATTCTAGATCTATGCCGTTAGAAGGGAAATTAATTTGCAGTGTGACATCTTTGACATTTTCTGGCAAATAAATTTCCATTTTGTGATTGATAACAGATCAACCCAGACCCGGTCTCCATTGATTAACAAAGATACTAAAATCACAACAAAGCAATACCACCATGCGTGCAAATTTTAGAGGGCTAGGTTTTTATCAACACATCTGTTGCCATTTCAAGATCTAGCTCAGACAGTCAACTCAAACAATGAATATTCAGTGCCTGTTTCTTCTCTCTTCCTTTTTTGTGTCTTTTTTTTAATTTTGGTCTCTGTTCTTTCTCTCTCAGGTAGAGGATGTCAATGACAATGCTCCCCTCACCTCGGATCCCATCTACCACCCAGTCATCATGGAAAACTCTCCAAAGGATGTGTCAGTCATCCGTATTCAGGCGCAAGACCCCGATCTTACTGCTATGCCCAGTCGTCTGAGTTATCGTATTACTGCTGGCAACCCGCAGAATTTCTTTTCGATTAATCCAAAAACAGGTGAGGTAATGTGTGGTGTACTACCAGTAGCGTGGAAAGGAAGGATGAAAAAAAGAAATGCACTTCAGGCATTTCATTAATGAGCTGGGATTAAACAGAACAACAGATATTACATGGATAAGAGCTGTATGAGAACAATCAAATGAAGTGTATCTCGCATAACAGCATGCAGCTTCTAGCTGATACTACTCTGAGCTATTGACTTTCTATTCACAGCAGTTGTATTTTATTGCTTTTGATGATATGTATTGAAATTTTAAGCCAAAAAGGTGTAAAGTTAAAAAAAAAAAAAAGTACTGAAGCTGGCTAAAGGTTTGAGGCGTATTACTTTCAATTTGGAATTAGGATTTATTGAGAAAATACCAACCATGATAGAGGTTCACCGTAAGCCCTCTATTATATATTGGATCAGCACAGGGTCTTAAACATTCTGGGCTTGAGAAATGATGCTCAGATCGCCTGTAGCTGTGTATTAACTCTGCTTAGAGTATCTGAGGGAAATACTGCATGAGAGATTTAAGTCAGTGAATGTGTATAAAGCATTAATTGAATAATTTTACTTCTTTGCCAATGTACTTGTGTCTGTGACTAGAGTCTAACTGCATGGTGAAACATGTTGTTTAATTGCACTGGGATTAATGTATTTTCAAAGGTGCTCTACTAATTTGGCATTGAACTCCTATAATATTGTCAGATTCCTGGTTTCCTTTTTGAAAAAGGATCAAAATAGATACAGGAAAACAGCCTCAGTGCTGGTGGGTTTTGCTAATAGAGCTTATATAGCCTTGAGCCATAGACTGTTTATAAAAGATAGGCGTACCTTCCATGTTGTTATCCATTAGTTTGTTGAGTGTTTTGAAGCCTTGAAGAATTATGGCCATCAGTTAATGTTACTTATGGCTATCTCGCTTGGTTAGCAAGATGACTAAAATTTGTTTTGATGTTAAATGGGATGCCAAGTTTAGCGAGCAGAAAAAGTGTAGAACAAATATGCTGACTAGGGATGTTCACGACTGGTCGACTAGACATTTAAATGTTGCTTCCCTTGCTAGCCAGTGCCAGAAATAAAAGTTCATTAAATGTATTATTCTTATTTCATTAATATACAATGGTAGTCTGTCGGGGCTGATGGCCGAGCCTCCATCTCTCTCACTGTGAAAAGAAGTTGTAAAAAAGCGAGGGGGGAAAGTAAAGATGATAGCCGTGTTAACCAGCGCTCTTTTGCATTACTTTGATGTAACAAGAAAAGAGTGGCTGTATGCCAGGCTTTGCCAGTGTAAACTGGACTGTAACTAAGCTACAGAAGCGACGTATATACATATTCTGCACCTGGATGTGGACGCTAGCATGGACGAAACCAAGGCTACTGCTGCTAGCAGTGCTAAGATTGGCCAAACTCTGCAAACTAATCTGACTTTGTGTGCGCACAATATTATACATGATGTAAAGTGCCACGTTTAAACATGGTTTTATAAATAAGTAATGCAATTAACATTTTCATATAGCTCCTAAAATACACACAAGATATTTGGTCAGTTTGGTCAGTTCATGTCCATTTAAAGTGTGCTTAGTTTTAAATGTTTTAGGAAGGTTTTCAGTCCTTTAGACTAGTCGGCTAGTCAAATTTTTGCCTCTCATTTAAACGACTAGCAAATTAGTCACCGGGAACGTCACTAGTAATGACCAGAAAAACTGAACCGCAAATACTTTTGAATGTCTTTGTAAAACCGAAGGTTAAACAAGACAGCAGCTGCAGCTCTAAATAAAAGTGGCCATTCCCATTATTAAACATAAATTTATGCTTTAATGCAATTATACAGATGATTTATTTAAATATCAATGCTGCATACAGTTGTCATGTAGCGGAAAATTGACCATAGAGACAAAACTCTTGTTTGTGCCAGGCTGTAAACATTATTTATCTCTATTTTAAAGCTGAGCATTTTAACGAGATATATAGATCGACTTGCTTTTGGACCCAGCGACTGGCAAACCGTTTTTGGCATTTCTACATTTGACTTCCTTTTTCAACCCCTGGAGACTCCAGTAAAAATGAGACCACAGAGGTCTGGTGATCTAACGGCTTTCTTACTCTATACCCCGAAGATTTTGTCATTTTCAGGTTTGGTCTGGAGCCCCAAATGTCACTGCCTTATATTTATCAGGCAATTTATCAGATTTATCACAGCTCCTCTGAGGCCACACGAGGCTTTATATATTTTTTTCACATATGCAGCAGAAGATCTGTAAATAAACTTTAGGTTGTAAATTCAGAAGAGTCCCTATTTTAAATGTAAGACAAAACGTTGGAACTTGCATTTTTTTTTCAGATTTTTATTCGTTTTTATCCGTTAAATATTTTTGTGCATTTGTTTTAACACATTGCCCAAATGAAAATTACACTTTTTTTCTGTGCTTCTGTGCGTGCTCTGTGCTGGCAAAATCTTTTTTAGATTTCTTTACACATTTGAATTTCTCATGCATTTATAAGAGTTTCATGAAAGATGATTTATAGCGACAGCCTGTCAACTGAATATCAACTCACAGCATTATGCCGGTAAAAGTCGTAGGATCCTTGTCAAAGTCTCCCTTTATTTCATATTTTTAACAGACTGTGTGTAATAATGCTCTATAATAAATATTTCAAAATTTTTTAATGAATAATCAATTTATAGTAACAAAATGGACACGTCTGAAAATGAGTAGAATACCCAAAATGTCTCTGAAGAATACAAATATAATCAAATAAATACATAAATAGTAAGTTTGATGTATTTCAGTTTTGACTGTCAAGTTTGAAGTCTAGGGATGTCCCCGTGCATTCTCAGTACAAGCGTTGCTTGAAGCTTTTATTAAAGAATTATTGAAGAGTTTAAATGTTTTATTCAAATCCAGTGGAAAAAAAAAAGAAAAACATTGTAAAGTCTTTGCTGTCTCTGCCCTAGATTAAGTTGTGAGTGTTCTAATAAGCAACAAAAGCCAAATGTGAACCTTTCAGCCGTTGCAGGGACAACTCTTCAGACTCAAAGAAATGTCAGTAAATTAATCTAAAGCCGATGGCCTATATGCAAAGCAGCAGGATCTCAGTGATCAAGATTATAATAGAAAGAATTCACTAATGATATGCTGCTGCATGTTCACCTTGTTTGTAAATGTTAAGGGTATTTCCATGTGCTGCCCTCTAATCCTCTGAATATTCCTCTATGCATTATGGCTATAATATTGACACTATGTAGGGAGGTTGACTGGGCTCGAATGAGGTGAGAAGACTAATATTGATCCCATTGGAGACACGCTGATCCTCACAAACTCATTAATATGTAAACTGTATCCAACACAGGCATTTTCACATATAGGGTATGGTTGAATAGGCCAAAAAAATAAAAAAATTACCTCCTACCTTCTTTCCCTAATCACTTTTCCTTGATCTTGGTGGAAAATGTCACTTATGCTAGACACACAAGACGTCTGCCATATTGAAACTACAATGTCCAGAAGATGGACTACAAAATGTGCATCTTATTTAACTTGTTTAGCCTGTTTCATGTAGGGTAGATAAACAAGAACAAGGAGTGAAAATATTTAATTACAAAGGTTTGAATTTGAAAGAAAAAGGAACATACAGCTTATAAAGTCAAATTATTCCTATTTTTTTTCCTGCTGGAAAGGGATTCTGCAGAATTCCCTGCATCCATCACTTATCCTAGCTGACCTGCAGGAAAAACAAACAAACAAAAAAACCAATAGTGAAACACCCTTTGAACAATTATTGTAGCTCATAAACTCGATTAGGGGGGCTTATAGAAATCTGCGTTTTTCATGCAAGAAGCACAAGAAGCAGATTTCATTACAGCAGCGTAATGGTCATAGTTCAGCTGTGGGTTTAACAGCCAGCTGATGAAAATTCAAAACATATCAGCAGTTCATGGAAATGGAAAATGGATCTATAATTAACATTTAAATGATCTGCATCACTTTGTCAGTTTTATTGATCATTTTCATGAATGGTCGGATGGGTATGCCATGTAATTATCTTCTTTCCTTTCACAAAGGATGGGCCGTGTGTATATCATTCTAAAGGAGGTGATAAAGGAAGCACTGAAGCACCTTTCCTTCATATTTAAAGAATTCAAACAGCTCTTATTATGACTGCCATGCAGATCCTGAGTAAAATTGAGTATTTGACCGCACACTTTTACCCGTAATAGTGAGTCAGAGTGAGTCAGTGTGACTGCTTTGATGCAACGACTGATGTTAATTGTGTTAATGCAGGCTCAAAATCACAGTCCGTTAATTTATTTTTCAGCAGAGTCCAACACACATCCAGGAGCTGTGTCTACAAATAATGTGTGCATGCGTTGGAGAGAATGAGACTTTGTGTGGTAATTTAATCAATGGATTAATTGGTTACAGCATTGTTGGGGCTGTTGCAGTGAGTCAATAAAGATGACACCACAACCGCAACACACAGCTGTATAAAAATAATTTGCCTTTGTGTGTATGATTGTGTGTGTGTGTGTGTGTGTGAGAGAGAGAGAGAGTGAGTTGTATTTCTTTGGTGTCTGTGCGCATGCCACAGGGGAGAGTTTTTAGCCATATGAGCCCAGCTTTCTGTCTCTGTCAAAGACCCACAGTATTTCCTTATCTGTTAGTCATTAATTTTATACAAAGAAACTCATTGATGACAGTATTGTTCCCAGTGTGATAAATGAACTTCAAAAGCAACGCTGGGTTCCGCCAAGCCTACCAAAGCCCATTAAATAACACAAAAATTGTGTTTTCTTTTGTGGATAAACTTGACTCTGCAGCTTTCGGAAAACACAGTCACAAGGTTTGAATTTGAATGCATCATTACCATAATTCCCATTGTTTTGTGAGTGACAGTGCCACCGTGTTGGTTTGGTAATAAGACATGCATGAATGGGGAGATGCATTCGGTTTTAAATCAATCCTCACTGTTTACACAGTCAGAAACTTTCCATGTACCAGAGTGATTTCATTGGATAAACAAAATCTAGCTGATTGATTTGCTTTCAGGAAGCAAGCGCCAGCAAAACTATAACCTGAACTGCTGGAAAACTTCTTGAAGTTTTAGATTGTTTTTCAAAACTAGGTTTGGGTTGCTTGAAAGTACGATATTTTTCAAGTTTACTCTGGAAGTGTCATTTTGATGGGTTTGAGGTACCACAACAATTCCCAAAATGTATTGAAGCAAAACTTTGAATGAGTGCAAAGTGTGTAAATGTGCCGTGACAGCTTACAGTGCTGTCAGTTTGTCTCTGGCTGAGTGAGTGAAGCCTACCTCCTTTGGGGAGGAAAACAGAACAGATAAGTGTTGACACAGGGTGTTAGATGGAGCGCTTCTTGTAAAAGCGTGCATGTTTGCAGAGTGCCATGGTGGCTGTGTGACCTTTTTTTTTTTTTTTTTTTTTTGGAACAACCTTCTGTTTGATAGAGTTGATTTTGTTACACCACAATTGGGCACATCTGGGTCAAAGACATATTTCTTTTTGGTCTGCTATACATAGATAATTCATACAGCATTCGTACAATGAATTCTCCCCATTGAATTCTCCCAGATTAGCAGACACATGCCAAGAATGTCAATAAAGATACAGCCATGGTGGAAAAATTAAAATACAAACGGAAACGCAAAAAGCACTATTTTCCACTTTGTTATGATATCCAACAAAGAAGGGAAGCAGTTAAATAATGTGTTGCTGTTCATGCAGAAGCTATCATAGCACCTGTTAGACCTGTTTTTGTGATACAGGTGGTGCTAAATTTCTGCTTTCATTTGATAACATGAAGCAAGAAAGGAATAAGTAACAATAACAAACATCTAACACACATCTGTGCAATATGGGGAAAAAAAAGGTTCTGGTTTGTCACTGGTGCAAAGTGTCTTGGGGAAAGTTACAACCTACAGTACCTAATGAACTGTTTGATTTTGATTTCTACCGTATGTCTTAAAGGGATCGAAAAAAGGGAAGGTGAAATCTAGAATTTGTATTTTTAATGTTGCTCGATTTAGAAAATAAATGAGAGCTTATGTGGCTAAGAAGAAAGCAATGAACTGAAGTTGGTATGACAATTTGAGACAGCCCACTGAACCATCACTTTTTGTGAAAGTAGGTGGGTGGGGACATTTTAAATTATTGTTTCTTTGTCCAATTAAAACTGAGTGTAGTATGACTGCAGATGTGCTGCAAGCTGTAGATCATTGATTTTTATCAGAGTTGTTATTCGCGCAGTGTTCTGCTGAACAAGCCCCACCTCCTCCTTCCAGTCTGTCTCCCAGAGCTCATGACCGCTGCTCTAGATTTACTCCTAATTTGCTTAATTGAAGTTAGCCTGCATAACAAGCTCAAGGTGACACTGTGATATGTGCAAGCTCGGGAATGTGTGAATGTGTGTGTGTGTGTGTGTGTGTGTGTGTGTGCGCACCAGGATTTTAGTCTATCCATTGAGCGTCGACTGCACAGCATTTTAGGCACCCAGACTAATCCTACCCCTCTGCAACGCTTCATTACACTGAAACAAAAACACTCAAGCACCACCAGTCACCAGTCAAGCACACATGCTCTAACAACTTCACATAAAAAGTGCACGCAGAGTGATTTTTCGTAATATATACTTTTTGGTTAGAGAGTGTGTGTGTGTGTGGATGTGGATGTGGATGTCATTAGTTGCACAGGCATGCAGTTACTCTTTAATTATATACACCTGCTGTGAGTGTAAACAAGAATGCTGCTGTGCATCAAACAAGTTTTTTTTGTTTTTGCTAAAACAAGAATCGGCATTTGTACGTCTTAGGGTAAAATAGCTCCAGGCTGAGACAAATGTTGACTTACGGTATGTTTATAGGCTGAATCTGTTTATAGATCAATGCTTATATTTCTTCCTTGTTAGTAAGAATAATGTCTGAGGAGCTTTTTGTTTAATTCTTAAAGTTTTTGCTGACCGAATCTGGCAGTTATTACACAAATTCAGTTACTTTGTAAAGGCTTACCTTCCTATTAGGGACAAACGCATATGCCCTCATTGTAAATCATTTAGGCAAGCAGCCTTTTGGATTAGCATTAGGAAAAGTTTCCAGGAAATGAAAGTAAATCAATGAAGCTCATTCTAAAAAAAAATCCCATGAAGTAAGTGGAAACGTGGGGGTGGGGGATCTTTGTAGTTGTACAATGAAAATAAGCTAATAGTTAAATCAAATGAGAGAACAAATAGTGTCAGGGGAATGTGGAGCTGTCGTTGTGTGTGATTTCCAGTGAAGCCTGTTACAGTTTGTCACACCATCCAACCATCATCTGAACAAACTGGATCGATCAAAGCTATTATCAGTGGACTCACCCCTCTCCCTCTGTCCTGGTGGCTTGCTGGCCAACTAAATGACCCTCTGCTACCCAGCACCATTTGTGCTCGATGGGAATGCCTCAGCCGGGGTTGTAGCATATATTTTTTTCATGCTTGCATGCATGTGTGCACACACTTGCATAAAATGCACTAAATAAAGTTGATTTAATTATTTTTTTTTCCTGTAATGTCAGGGCATACTGTGATGTAAAATAAATGCGATAACAGCCGTTTTTATTTATTATATGCAAATCTGTGTATTTTATTTATTTATTTTTTTTGATTTTTAGGTCTGATCACAACAACGGCGAGGAAGCTGGACAGAGAACAACAGGCAGAACACTTTTTAGAGGTACAGTAAAACCTGAACCGTATTCATAGGCTCATATTGTTATTATTTATCCAGCCCTGGCACCTGCCACAACCCACTATTAACAAAGACAGGGTGGAGGACAACTCTGGCAGACCCTCAAAGTTCCATAAACTGTGATGAATGGCTGGAGTTTTGGGCCCCAGGTTTAAGATTTTCTAAATGTAATCATTCATCATTGGTTATCTTCTCCACTCAGGACGGGAACAGGGAGGAGAGGAGTTGGTCTGCCCGGTATTTGATAAGTGCAGACACTAGGCATACAGATAGCTCTGTGATTACCATTTCTGTTGCTCCTGCAGCTCTGCATGCAGATGAACCTGATAATCAGAGATTCTTGACTTTGTGGACATGAACAAACTTCTATTCTCCCAGACTTCTCTTACAGCTTATTAAATGCTGTTGAATAAGTTTCCATTTTCTGCAAAATGGAATGAAATAACCTGCAGTTGACCCACACGATTGCAGCTTTGTGTTTTTGCTATGTATTGTATTGTATGGCTGAATTGCCAAATTGAGTTGTCTAGACTCATGCTGCTTTGTTTAGCTCCCGTACTCAATAAATGTATGGCAGCACACTACGAAGTGAAAGCAACTGCACAAAGAAAAGTGGCATCTAACAGAAAAAAAAATACTATTCTGGTCAACCTGCAAAGGGACTTTAACCATTGGGTATAAAGTAGGCTTTGTTAAAGCACTGTTCTGAATACCATCCCTGCATGCCACCCACTGCTCAGCCTGACTGCTTATGCTCTCTGCAATTAATAGCCTAGTGAAGAGCCAGGGGTGAACACTATTGCTGCCAGCTTATCTGATCCGATTGATCAGTGATCAGCCCTCTGCCACCGCCTCCAGGGGATCAATAATACAAAGAGATTTCCCGTGAGCTCAGCCACACGTGGCCCTGCCCCTCACACAGTGTGGGCAAGATTTACGATGCCAATTAAATGTATGCACTCACCAGTAAAATCCCACGCATGTGTGTTCACGTTTTCCTCAGGTTACAGTAATAGATGGCCCAGTGACCACCCGCCAGTCTACGGTGTGGGTCATAGTTCACATCCAGGATGAGAACGACAACCCGCCCACCTTCCCGGAGGTCACCTACCGCATCAGCTTGCCCGAACGAGACAGGAACAAACGCGGGGAGCCCGTGTACCGTGTCTTTGCTTATGACCGTGATTATGGCGCCAACGGCAACATCACCTACAGCATTGTTAGCGGTAATGAGGATGAAAAGTTCAGTATTGACCCCAGGACTGCTATGGTGTCATCAAAGAAGATGGTGACAGCAGGCAGCTATGACATCCTCACTGTGAGTTCAGAAACTACAAACGTGATCCTTGTTTTAAAGAAGGTTGCGTGGGAAATATGACCGACAAAACAGTACTCAGGAACAACAATCTGAATTGCTGTACAGGGCGTTCCTTGAGAGACTTTAAGACTTTAAGGCACAGTATTGCTTTCTTTCCATGTCTTGAGCGCTGCTTTATCAATTCAGTTTCTTACAAACTAATCACGGCCAGAGTTAGATAGTTAGATCTTAAGGCTCTGCTTTCAGGGAAAGTTGGCAGAAGCAAATGCAGTAACTTTGCCATGTTTCATCAGGCAAAAGCCCAGGTTTTGGAGCACACACTTTATTCTATTGCCAATAAATTCAGCAGCAGGATGGGGGGGGGGGGGTGTTGTGGGATGCAGCTGGTTGGGGGTGGAGCTGTGTTGATGGATTCCAGGTAGCGTCATAGATCTTTGTTGATCTGGCATTAAAGGGTACGTGTGCTTACCGTGGTCAGACTAATATTCCAAAGAACACAAATTGCATGTTGTGTGTCCATATTCATGTACTGCACAAACCTGATTTCTCTTACAGTACACCTTTGTTTTGGTTAATTGTATTTGTGTTGGCTGTGGAAAAAGGCACAATAAGCTATTGGAAGTCAGGTAGGGGTATCCAGTTTTTGTATGGATGGGATGTTATTGCTAAGCTGTAGGTGTAGTTAATTCACTCTAGGTGCAGTGTCGGTGTAGCAGTGATCAGTATAGATTATGAGTGTAGGTTTGACAGTCTCTGAAGTGAGAGGAAAGAATTCTAATATACTCACAATTTTTGCTTGGCCTGAATACATACATACTAATACCTGAGCAAGTAGCGATAAATCCTCCATCACTTGTGAGCTTGTGTTGGGTCTGCAATATCTAATTTCTCTGTACTGTTCTTGGTCTTAGATAAAAGCAGAGGACGGTGGCGATCCACCATTATGGTCTACTGTTAACCTTCATGTAGAGTGGATTCGTAAACCTGCCCCCTCACCAGTGCCCCTACTGTTCACCCAGCGATACTACAATTTCTCCATTTCTGAGACCGCTACTGTTGCCCAGCCAGTGGGAGTCGTGGCTGTGAGCCAGTCCAGCACACGTGTCTGGTTCAGTATTGTCGGTAAGACGGGCCAGAGAGCAGTACACATTCCAGATTTTCTCATGAAGTCAACGAGAATAAAAAATTTGTGGATACAGTAGCAAAAAAATGACAAATTATTTCTTGATAATGTTAATATTTGAATTGTACTGGTTTCCAAAACTTTATTTGTATTTTGAATTTCAGTTTCATTGAATTAAAAAATTTAAGACACAATATTTGGCTTTTTTTTTATTATCTTTTATCACATCTGCTCTGGATGAATCAGAGCCAGCACACTAAAGATGATACTTTCTGTATCGCGTGCATATTGAGATACATTTGAAATTACTTTTACACAGAGAAAAGTGAATTCTCTATACAAAAGATATCACAAACACATGCTGGCAAGCAAAAAGGAATGAAAATGAAAATAAATTTTTATGAAACATATACCTGTGTGCTTGTATAAAACAGCCTGGATTTTCAAAAAATAAATAGGAACAATTTATTTCTATTTGATAGTACATGTAGAGATGTGAGAAATCAGTTTATTATTTGATTATTCTTTTTAAATGGATAGAGAAAATGTAAATGTGCTGGTTTCCCTGGTTCATTCTTACTGTTAATGTTAGTAGAGTAATTGTACAGACAAGGTTATTAATTTTTCGCATTTTATTTTTCATAAAGTAAAAGCATGGGGATCTTTTCTCTCAAACCTCCAGAAGCGGGCTCTTATCACCCACTCTTAGCTTAAAGTATTCTAATGAAAAGTCAATTTGTATTACTTAGTGACACATATAAATGTAAAAACGTCAAGAGGTCAACTTTGCAGTGCTGTATATAAATCATCCAAACCTTTGCTCACAAGGATATCCACATTTCATGAATATTTATATGCTCTTTTTTTTTCTCCCCTCTCTCTCACCTTTCAGGTGGACGGCTTGCCAGAGAAATGTTCTACATTCCCCAGAATGCATGTGGAAGAAACTGCTCACTTGACACAGGTCGGGTCAAAGCTAATTTAGCTTTTTCCTCAAATGCTGCAGGTTTGAAGAAATTAAGAAATTCCAGGAAGTGCAGCACTCAGTACCGTGACTTTGTTTAGCCTCAGGCAGGTGTGATTGATCTGAGTTTTGAAAAAGAAATCTCACACAACTTCACATGTACTTTGCACGTAGTTTGTTATCTTTGCCCAAATAGGACAGGTTTATGCCATTAGTTCAGCTACAGTGTAGCTACTTTGGCAAGTTACTGCACATATGTTCTGATAGTCAGCCTGTAATGGTAATGATCCCCCTTATGTAGGTGTGTTTGTATAAAACACCTGGCTATTTTTGTGTTTCCACTTAGGATTGAATTCAAGTGTACCTTATTATTTTTCAGCAGTTGCACATAAACCTTACAGTGACTAAAACAAGTACTAAGGAATGTGAGAGGAATCTGTCTTACAGTAGTGATGAACCTACAGAGATTTACCACCCACATTTGCAGATGCTCCTCAGATTTACAGAATTTCATAGCGCTTTAGCACGCTGTTTTGCTGTCAGTCCTGGCAGCATTAGTATTTTGGATCACTCTCACTGCTGTGTGCATCATTTGTCAGCCATAGCAAACAGCTGTGGAGCTGGAGCTGTGCTGGAGCGTTTAGCAAATAAAGAGGCAGATTTTTTTTCCTCTGGAAGCTGGTGGAGACCAAATCCAGAGCAGGAAAAAGATTGAATGCTTTGCTTACATTTGCCGGGGGCCATATATAGTTTCTGAGTTTCGAATTTTACTTTTTTTTTTTTGGTATTAAAAAAATGTCATTTCAGATGCATCATATTTTTTATTGCAGTAAGTAAATATTTGGATGTATTTTTGTTCTGTATCCTTCTTTTATGCTGCTGAATATGATTTTTGTGATATAAACAGAAGGGAGAGATTTTAGTTATGGTTGTTTCTTATGTGGATTTCCTCTCTGGTTTATTTTTACCGCCTTAATAACAGAACTCCGAGGCATCATACCACCCTGACAGGACACTGAGAGGAAAAGAAATTAGAGAATAGATACTGTAATTTTGTTTTCCTTAGTGCTGTGAGACTGATCCCTTGTAGTGTAATATTGACCCGCTGCTCCTCCAGAAAAAGATCTAACAAAAAAATAAATAAAAAAGCGAGACCGTGTATTTTGCTCCCACTCAACACGCATCAGTGGTTGTGTGAAAAATGCCCAATCAGTATTCATATGCTGAGGGGTGCTCAGGCTCCCAGATATCTCGAGAGAGAGAGGCTGGAATGAGACGAAGGATGGTACTGAATACCTAACACATATCAATCCCCTCCCTCACTTTAATCAAACATTAAGCCTTTAAACTGTACACTCACCGCCCGTGGAAAAGACCCGGCTGCAGGTTTTTGATCTCTGAGATGGGTTGTGTTTTGGAGTGATAAGACAGATGTTTGTGTGGCTGTTAACAGCTCTCAGGCTGCCAAGTGGGTTCGGTGCTACATCACATTGCATTTCAGTTCATTTTATTTCACAGTCCCTCCAGCTCCAGACGGAGGCACCTGGCCAAAACAATTACACAGTAATAACTTAGAGCACCTGAGTCTAATATGCAGTGTGAATACTAAATGGCTGACACCGTGTGTGTGTGTGTGTGTGTGTGTGTGTGTGTGTGTGTGTGTGTTCATTTATTCCAGGGAGCTTTGACATGCAGTTTGACCTCCAGCTGGGGGTGGGGACTCTAGTCGTGGCCAAGCCTCTTGATGCGGAGGTGCAGTCTGTGTACAACATGACTGTACAGGTGACAGATGGGACCAACGTTGCCACAGCACAGGTACACAGAGTTTTGATTTGTTATGCACTGGCTCTGCCTCTCATACGCCCCAAACCCACATCAAATTAAATGATTGTTCCCTCTTATCATGGGGAGCTGTTTACTCTCAGCTTCGCTTCCCATGCTTGCGCTCTGTTTTTCTTAAATTATCTCACACTGACTATGAAATGTGCTTTTGTTGTCCTGACTTTGACATTCCCTGTTCTTCTGTTTGGGCTGCCCAGCTGGGTACTTCTTGTAAGGAAAATCCTTGATATCAGAGGATTAATGGGATTACTCGGGGCAAATAAAGGTCAAGTGTTCATACAAATACAAAAAGAACCTCATGCTTCTTGGACAATGCTCGCTCTGGCTTACAAGTCTACCGTAAATAGGGGCTTTATCTTAATGCAAATAGTGTTTCAGTCGTATCTGAGACTTGCAATTACTCTGCAGCTGGATCGAGGACTGTCAGTTGCCAGGGCTAATTCGACACCAGGGCTCCTATCGCTGATCGCAACCTGTATTTACCTTTGCTGACTGTGCAAATTTCCCTCTTCTGTCTGTTCGTCACTCAGGTGTTCATTCGAATACAGGACAGCAACGACAACCCTCCAGTTTTTTCTCTGCCGACTTATGACGTCAGCATATCTGAGGATATACCAGTTGACATGGAGCTGCTCCGGGTTAGAGCTTCAGACATTGATGAGCGTGCCCGATTGAGCTTCTCCATATATGGCAGCGTAGACCCGGCCAGTATGAGGCTGTTTAGGGTCAATCCTGGCACAGGAGTCGTCTACACCGCGGACAGGCTCGACTATGAAGCCAGGACGCAGCACATCCTCACTATTATGGTGAGAAGGGAGACGTGGGAGAAATTCTGCTGGCGTGTGTGAGCTCGGCTCTTACTATGAGTCTTTATGTGCCACTGTGCTAATAAATTATGTCCATTTTGGCAACTGTGTCTGCCTTACTTAATTTCTGCTGATTTTGCTCTTTTATCACCTTGTACAGCTTTATCCATATTCATCCCTCATTTGCTGCTCTAGGTCAAGGATCAGGAGTTTCCATTTAACCGTGACCTGGCTCGTATCCTGGTGGCAGTGGAAGACTCCAATGATAACATTCCCTACTTCACCAACACCGTGTATGACGCTACAGCCTATGAGACTTTTTCTGTAGGTACATCTGTAGTGCAGGTGACGGCCCTAGACAAAGACAATGGAATCAATGGACAGCTCACCTATACTATAGAAGCAGGTACAATTATTCTCATTTTTATTTGTATCTGTGCGTGTGTTTTAAACTGAGTGGTAGCCCGTGTTTTTTTTTTTTGCATTCACCTTTAACAGTGTCTGTAACCTTTCTGCTACTTTCAGGTAACACCGGTGGTGTATTTGGCATTAATAACGCCACAGGCCTTATCTTCATTGCCAGTGAACTGGACCTCACCTCTTTGGGCTTTTACGCCCTCAGTGTGCGCGTTACAGACAGTGGATTTCCTCCATTAATGGCTACTGCTTCAGTTCGCATTTCCTTGATCCTCTCTGACTTCTCCAAACCCAAATTCTCTCAGAAGGAGTATCAGGCTGAGGTAAAAAAAAAAAAAGAAATGAGAGATTACTGTCTGAAGGGGGGGAAGGCTGGAGAGGGTGGGCGAGATAGAAGGAATAAAGACAGGCTTGAAGGCGGTATGTGTGTAAGGAGGTTAAATGTCTAGACAGATATACAGGAGGTAAAAATAGTGTCTTTAAGGAAACTGTCCATATAACTTACTCAAGTGCTTAAAATTTACCTGCACATTTCTGCCATATGCTTTTACAGATAATGGAGAACAGCAAAATTGGAACATATGTGATCACTGTTAGCGCCCTTAGCCGCTCAGCACTGATTTATGACATCACCAGAGGCAACGAGGAGTGCTGCTTCTTTATTAACCACCATACCGGTGTGATCACTACACGCAAACCGCTGGACTTCGAGGTTTGTTAATGTTTTTGTTTTCAGCTGTATCAGATGTATAGATGCTTATCCGTCGCCACTGCCACGAGGGGCATCTGTTCTGTCCCTAGTGCAGTTTGTAGTGTGCCACTGACCCAAACGTACAGTCAGTCATGAAGAATTATATTCAGCAACAAAAACAACAGCGGACAAGCAGTGCAGCACCAGATGGTGTGGCCCTCAGAGCCGTGATCAACATTGCATCTAATCACTCCCTGTGATTAAATGAGAAAAAGGTAATTGAGACGGCATAAATATGCAGAAGAACTGCGGGCAGGTTCTCCAAGATACTTGTAGCAACCTGTCGGTTAGGTAACTTGAGAAACTTTGTGCAAGCGTACCATGGCGACATGGTGCTGTTTGAAAGGGAAAGGATGATGACACCAAATTTTGGTATCATTTTTGTTATTTGGTTTTTGTTTACTGCACTTTCTTGAAGATTATTGGTTAAAAAAAATGATCCATAGCATTAATTTTAAAGCCAGGGTCACATAATTCTTTATGCTAAAAATGTTTGCTCAACAGTGGATCTACATGGCGTTTTGCGAGAACAATTTAACTGATTGGATTTCTTTGTTTTGCCAGCAAACACCGTCCTACTTTCTGGTGGTGCGTGCTCTGAGCATGGCTGGAGTGGAGGCCAGCACCACTGTCATCGTCCAAGTAGGGGATGCCAACGATAGTCCACCTGTATTCCAACAGATCAGGTATCAGTGGTGGTCAGAGTTGATTTACAGATAACTAGAGCTTTGGCACTACTATGCTGCTCTGTTGCTGTTTGTTTAGCTTTGTTGATTACTGAAAAGTGATTTTCAGGATTGACTCAAGAAATATCTGACTTTTTTACATCAGTGTTACCTTTTACTCCTAACAGGTATGTAGGCGTAGTCAGTGAGGCTGCTCCAATCAACAGTGTGGTCCTGGCAGAAGACGGCAACCCTTTAGTCATCCGAGCGACTGATAAAGACCGCAACCACAATGCACTGTTAGTGTTCGAGATCATAGATGAGACTGCTCGGATGTTCTTCAGCGTGGACTCGGGGACTGGATCGATCCGGTAGGTGACAGTGCTGTGCAGATATCAGACCAGTTGCATCACTATTGATCTGGTTTACCTGATGATAAGTTGATATATATATTGATTTTGTTTGAATGGTTTTTAGAACGATTGCCAATCTGGACTATGAAACCTTCTCTGAGTTCCTCTTTCGGGTTCATGTTAGAGATAGCGGTCAGCCTCCCAGGAATGCTGACAGCCCAGCCGAGGTAGTTATAGAGGTAAGTAAATAACACGTGAATCAGCTTTCATTGTCTCATAAACAACTCTTGACTCACTTCGAGTCCTGTGTTATTGTAGTAATTTTTAGACATTATTTTCGCTCCCCGTGTACCACGTCTTAGGTGATCAACATCAATGACTCGCCCCCAAAGTTCTCCCAGGACACTTACGAGACAGTCCTCCTCCTGCCTACCTACATAGGAGTCGAGGTCCTTAGGGTTAAGGCTTTTGACCCCGATATGACCTCTGACCCCACACGTAACCCCGACAAGTCTATCACACCCCAGCTGCTTTACTCTTTGGTGGACAGCAATGCGGAGTATTTTTCTGTTGAGCGATACACTGGAGTTGTGACTGTCATCAATCAGAACCTCAATAAAGACCGTTATCGCTTTAATGTGAAGGTAAGTCATTGTTCATCGGTGCACATAACACGCCATTAGAACGTCTTTTCATCATGGCACTATCTTGACTAAGATGGGTGAACACAATAATGATTCCCACTGGAAGGTCAGATCCCTGGGTCAGTGCAGAATTGCTCACCTAGAGCTCAAAGTTATTCGATGACTTGATATAGAATACTTCATCTACATGACTCAGAGTTTTTTGCCCCAAGATTACACGATCCTGAATTATTTGACTGTTTTTATTAAGACACATAAAGGCATATAGTCTTATTCAAGCACACATAAAAAAGCCTCCAGCATTATATTGGCTCTAATAGCCAATTATCAGTCATTTGTCATAAATACCTTCTTTCTTCAAGGTTTGGGATGGACGTTTTTCCAGCATGACGGTGGTCACGGTGCTCGTCCGAGAAGCTATAGACAGCGGAATTCTCTTCACCTTCCCAGTCTACTCTGCCTCCATCCCAGAGAACGTACCCGATATCACCTTAGTGACTGTGGTGAGCACAGTTGGCCACCGCCTCAATGAGCCACTGAAGTACACCCTGCTGAACCCTGTTGGGCGTTTCGCCATTCGGCCCACCTGTGGAGCGGTGTTCACTACCGGTGTGCCTTTTGACAGGGAGGAGAGGGAGAGTTATAACCTGGTGGTGGAGGTCAGCAGAGAAGATGAAATATTGAGGGTGGCCAGGGTGATCGTGCAAGTACAGGTGAGCGTGGAAATCACCTGTGTGGGTGCAAGAATCCCTCCTCCTCACTTAATGTAGACTTGGATGTGTTGTTACAGTACCTGTGTTTTCAGTTCTGTTGGTTAAGAATGCTTTAAATATATATAATATGACCTTCTCGGTTTTAAAATGACCCGTTATATTTTCCTTAAAAACAAATGCCTTCTAGGTGGAGGATGGTAACGACAATCCGCCGCAGTTTGTGAACCTTCCTTACTACGCTGTAGTGCAGGTCGAAGCACAGCCAGGATCAACTGTTTTCAGGGTCTCAGCTACTGACAAAGACTACGGTTCAAATGGACAAGTGACCTACAGCCTTAAGGAGCAGCACAGGAACTTCCAAGTAAGAGATACATCTTTCTGTATTTCATATCAGAGGCAGGAGAATGTAATAATTGTGCAAATTGGTGAGTTGAACTAATGTCTATAAATCGCTTGCAGATGCACCCTTTGACAGGAGAGCTGACTTTAAGGAGAGCCTTCGAGGCGGACTTATCTAACGCAGAGTACAAACTGATTCTCGTGGCGACTGACGGTGGCTTCCCTCCTCTGTCCAGCATGGTGGAGCTGCCTGTTAGCGTAGCAAATAAAGCTATGCCGGTATTTGACAAGCCCTTCTACGGTGTCACTGTTAAAGAGGATCTGGCCGTCTCCACCTCCGTCTTGGGTATCAATGCCAGCAGTCCCGAGGGTCAGGGAGTCATCTTCACCATCACAGATGGAGACCCTTCCCTCCAGTTTGACATTGGCTTTGACACAGGAATCATCAGTGTGATTTACCCGTTAGACTATGAGACCACACAGTATTACCGTTTAACAGTGAAGGCTACAGACACACTGACTGGAGCCAAGTCGGAGGTTGATGTGGACATTGTCATGTTGGACGTGAACGATAACCCACCGCTGTTCCTGAACACCTCATACTCAGCTGTGCTGTCTGAGAACTCCATGATTGGAACGCCCGTCTTACAGGTGTGTGTGTGCATGTGTGCATGTGTGTGTTTACTGAGTCAGTCCAGTGTGTGCTCTAACTGAATGAGTGTTTACACTTAAGAGTCACTTCAGCAGCAGTGTGGACGGATCATTTATTCATGGGAACATAGTGTGATATTTGCCTAGAAATTTCCCAGCGGAGACTCTTGACCTTTAAGGAGTAATACAATAGTTCTCTTGTTCCAGTGAAGAACATATTTAAATTTACAAGATGAGAACATGACATTATTGAATTCAAAATCTTCTCACATCTTCTTGAGTCAGTCATCAAAATACAGCTCTCAGCGGCTGTAATCGAGAAAATCTGAAATCCGTCTGACAACCTTAGTGCTCCTTGGTGTGAAGGTCATCTTTGTCAGCTTCAGTGAAAATTGGGAGGGGGGGGGGTTCAAATCTGTTGATAAAATCAAATATGGCAATCACATCAGTTATGTTAACACAAGTGACAAGTTGGGATGAGTTGAGCCTGATAAAACAGCTTGATCTCCCAGGCAAAAGAACTGGTTCATTTTTATTTGTGGTTTCATAATATCCAATATGGCAGTCAAAGGGGGGCGTGAACTTGACATGATTGAAAGAGCTCAGCTGTACCTCATATTTAAAAAATCACACATATATTTAAACAAACTGCACGTATAATCTCACAACTCTGGCCCAGTGGTGATGCCATAACGCTCAAGTCACAGACATTGGTGATCACTCCATATAATTGTTCCTCCTTTAATGTGATATCACACCTTTTATTAGTTCACTTTTTTATATCTTATTACTTCATAATCAGCCAGTCGAATTCTCAGCTTTGTAAATATAGTAGCAGCTCAACAAAGTGTTCATGCTGAATGTTGGACAGACGTTTTCGGATGGCGTTCTGTCCTAGTCTCAGTAAAAATCTGCGACTTTATTTACTTTTTCATTTTGGCCTCAGTATTGGTGCTGTACCCACAGAGTATGTGTGGGGTAAACAAATCAGTCTTTTTCTTGAATAATGCATGAGGCAGGACACAATTTAATGTAACTCTCCATGTAGGTGTTTGCCCAGGACCAGGACACAGAAAAGAACGCCGTGGTGAGTTACCAGATCCTATCTGACATCTACAACAGCACCGACTACTTCAGCATCGACAGTAACAACGGACTGATATACACGGCACGTCTGCTTGACTATGAGCTCATCCAGCGCCACAACTTCATTGTCAGGGCGACGGACAGTGGAGACCCTGCCCTTAGCAGTGATGTTAGTGTCTGTGTTACTGTAACTGACACCAATGACAACCCACCTAATTTCAGCCAAATGCTGTACGAGGCCTTTGTCAGCGAGCTGGCTCCCCGAGGACACTTTGTGACTTGTGTTCAGGCATCAGATGCTGACATCTGTGATGCCAGCAGGCTGCGGTAAGGAAAAAGATGCTTTAAAAAGTTACAGACTTGGTGTCTTTAGAAATAATTTACCGTTGAACCCAGGTGAAAATCCCGTTCAAGAGTTTTTCAGTTTGTCGTATTTTGAAAGGCACCGTGTTGTGTTTTAGTTTAATAAAATCCTTAATTCAGTTTCTCTTCAGTTTTTGTTTTGATTTTTCTCAAGCTGTTTTGGCTCGGCACTCCTCGAGAAAAGTGGATATTTGTATTTGGAGCATCTCCTGAGCAAAATAATTTAAGCAACACATGTTCTTTCTTCTTCTGCCTTCAGGTACAGTATTCTCTCAGGAAATGAGAAAATGACTTTTATGATGGAGCCAGATACGGGGGTGCTTCGTCTGTCTAACAAGAGGAGACAAGGCATGAAACTCTCGTATCAACTCAATGTGTCTGTGTCAGATGGAGTCTTCACCAACACTGCTCAGGTGAGACAACTTTTGGCAGTTGCGTATTAGTTCTGTCAGCTGATTTGGTCTTTTTTAAGTCTCAGTAGTGCTTATACACAGAAAGTGGGCTGACCTTCTTCACCAGCCTGTCAAAATTAGTACCAGCCTTTGCTGCTGTCAGAGTAACCGCCGTTTCTCACGACTGCAAGCTCCACAGTAGGAGGTTAATGTCTTGCCATATCAGATTTACTTTGAGGATGAGCTGCCAGCTGGAAAAAAATACTCACATCTGTCTCTTAGCGGTAATTACAAATGGGGCATTGGGGGATTGGGGAGGGGGTGATGGTGTGGGGGAGGCTGGATCATACATCTCACATTTCTGTTGCAATAACACCTCATCCCATTCTTCTGACATGTGTGAAATATGTCCACAGCAGTTCTTCACAGAGGTGTCGTGTCTGTGGCTGGTCTGTAATTCAAATCAGTAGCTAATTATTCACAAGCCCGGTGCGCTCAGTACTACTGGTGTGCCTTTTTCATTTGATCATGTTTGGCAAATCAGCCAGTGATGTTTATTGGGATGGCAACAGCAACATGTCAGCAGACAGTGAGGATGACGATGATGGAGCGATGATGCGATCGTGATTCACAGGTGATTGTACGTGTCCTGGGAGCTAACCTGTACAGCCCGGTGTTTAGCCAGAGGTTCTACTTGGCTGAGGTCCAGGAAAATGCGCCGGCAGGGTCAAAGGTCATTCAGGTAATTTCATGTTTTCAGCGCATTAAAGCACCATTAATGAATATGGAACCATGTAATGAGGAATACTGCTGAATTTCTGTGTGGACACACAGGTTCGAGCAACAGACGAGGACTCCGGGCTTTACGGTCAGATCACGTACTCCTTCATCAATGACCTGGGGAAAACTCAATTCACCATTGATGCTGATGGGGTCATATCCACTGTTCAGAAATTAGACAGAGAAAATCCTCTTAACAAGGACATGGTGCTAACCGTTATGGCTCTGGATGGTGGAGGTAACTGTTTCCCCGACAAAGGCCTTCTTCAATCAGCTAAGATCAGTAGGAGGCGTTCTGACTGCAATTTTCTCGGCCAATTCTATTTTACAGTTTTTTCTCAGTGATCTGCCAATACAGATTTTTGCTGATTATGATTTTCTTATTAATAAGTATAACTGACAGCATATACAAACAAAAATCAGCTTCCCTTTAATGCAAAATACAATTTTCATAATAAAACAAATTATTACATTTTATAATTTCGCCCAAACAGCAGTAAGTTACAGGATCTGTTCTCACTGAAACAACTGAAAATAAAGTGCTCTACTACTGGAAAGACGTACAAATAATTAAATGAAAATGAGCTGCTGTACACCTTTACCTTATTTTATTTTAACAAACAAAAGCAGGTGCAACAGATTAATATAACAAAACAAATGTCGGCTACTTACATCATATTCCAGTATGAACTCCACCAGATAACCCCGGATAGCTTTAGCCACATTTCCGTTATGTTTTTGTGAGTATGCATGCGACTGCTTGCCTGCACTGCTGTGCACATGGACAGGCTTGTAAGTGGACATGCGGGTGACTGACCAGCCAGTCAGCTGTACAGCTGGTTCCAGTCCCTGACCGGTGGATCAGTGCATCTCTAAATATAAGACTTCAAAAGTTAAAAACTAGTCACCTCTAAATCTGGAACTTTAAGCATTTTCAGAACATGAATCCATGAGTGGTAATAGTGTTTAGTGCGGTGTAGCTGTCACACATAGGATGTTCACTTTTGTATATATATAATCACACTCCTGAACCTTTAGTAATATTAAGCATATTCTCATTACAAATGACATCTGTATTACCACTTGTGTACATTTAAAAAATGTAAAATGTGTATTTTTATTTTTCCAGGCCGTGCATCATTTTGCACCGTACGCGTGGTTCTGGCAGATGAGAATGACAACGCCCCACGGTTCAGAGCAGTGGAGTATCGTATGAGCATTAAAGCAAATGTTGCCAAAGGTTCTCTTGTCACACAGATCCAGGCCACTGACCCAGATGCTGGGTCTAATGGAAGGATCACTTACTCACTTTACAGTGAGGCACGCCTGTCTCTGGTTGATGTTCTGGAGGTCAGCACATTTTGCTCTTTAACTTCTATGCGACTCCCCTTCATAAAAATGTTATTCTGTGCTTAAATCTCTGCGTAATAGGTAAAAGCACATAAAAATGCAACCACATGCAAACCGCAACAAATTGATTTAAAACTCATTAAAGCGCAAACTCTGTGCTGTTAACTTGATTTTCAATTAAGGAATGTTTTCATATGGCACCCCCTCCCCATTTCAGGGGATTAAAAGCCATCTGTTTGCTATAGATTATGTATTTTTACTTATCTAATCAAAATGATCTTGCATTAAGATTGATGCTGTGGTTAATTTTCAAAAATACAATTAAACAAATAAAGAGCTCTTGCTATAAATAAAACTAAACACCGTGGGATTAAAGGAGTGCAGCTGCAGCATATAAATACTGTACTATATATCCAGCTGATGCTCAAAGGGCATTGTGGTTCAGTTTGTGAACATAAAACCTGTGAAGAAAATCCTGCTTACTTTTTATTTCTATTAATCATGATGATATAAAAAGAGCACAAACCCTGGTGGTTTGGAATTAAATGTATAACTACAAATGCTAACAGTGTGAAAAATAATCCCAGAAGCTGATTTAACCTGATTTGTAATTTTTGCTGGTGCTCAGGTGGAGCCAGACAGCGGCTGGATGATGACTAAAAGCACAGTGGACCACCTCCAGGGCACCGTGTTGTCCTTCTTCGTCAAAGCCACAGATGGCGGTTCTCCAGCTAAGCACTCCCTGGTGTCCGCCTTCATCCACGTTGTCCCTCCAGATGCATTCGTTCCTTCGTTCAGCCAGCCTCAGTACTCCTTCACTATCCCTGAGGACACAGCAGTAGGAACAGCTCTGGGGTCTGTGTACATGGGCGCTGGACAGACAGGGTTCTTTACTGCAGTCACAGGAGAGACACTTGACAGCAACCAGGAGGGGACCTTCCTGGTGGAGAAGGAGACAGGTCTCATCCGTCTGGTTAAACCGCTGGACTATGAAGAGGTCAGCATCTTCCGCTTTAAAGTTGCAGCAACAACAAGAAGAGACCTGATTGAGTCTGTCTCCACTGTAGATCTGGAGGTTAAGGTTGGTTTCACAAGTGCACTACAGAACGGTAGCATTTTCTTTATTTTTTCAGTTTATAGGTTTCTTAAAATTCTTGTTGCTGAGGGTACGCTGAGGGTTAGGGATCTTCTAACTTAAAACTAACACAAATCAGTGTAGCGACGTATAAATGCTAATGGTGATAAAGACATACTGTAGGCTGAAAACATTACCTACTGTTTTCCCAAAATACAAAGTAAATTAACTTAAAAAAAAAGAGTCATTGTTATCTTTAGGGAAATCTGCATGAATTGATTTTATGGAATAATGCTGCAGATTGAGGGATTTGATAACTGTGCTGTGTTTTTTTTTGTTTTATTTAGACTTTGTTAAAACGAATCCGATTTGTTGTTTTACAGATCCTAGATGTCAATGACAACAAGCCAGTGTTTGAGACCAGCACCTATGTAGCCACAGTGATGGAGGGGATGCCTGTAGGGACAAGAGTGGTCCAAGTGCGTGCTCTTGATCCAGACTGGGGCTCTAACGGGCAGGTGTGTGGCATTTAGGTCAAATTGTGTATTTGTGATATTTAAAAAAAAAAATCTTTCTAAAATCAGAGAGTTGCAGATGCTTTGAAGAGATGCTGAGTATCTTTTATTTGAGTTGCAGGTAATCTACAGCCTTGGGTCTCTACTCACCTACAATGTAGACTTGACAAGAGACGCCCCCTCCTTCTCGGGGCCTATCTCTACGAGTTCTCTCTTTGCCATTGACAGTAAAACGGGTTGGATCACCACAGTGAGTCAGCTGGACCACGAGGCCTGCTCCAGCTACAGCTTTGAAGTAGTAGCGTCTGATCTGGGCGAGTTGCTGCCTCTCTCCTCCACCACAGTGGTGACCATCACTGTGTCAGATGTCAACGACAACCCGCCGCTGTTTGAGAGGGAGCTTTACAGAGGCGCCGTAAAGGAGAGCGATCCCCTCGGCGAAGTGGTGGCTGTTCTAAAAACCAAAGATCGAGATGGCACAGATCAAAACCGCCTCGTCAGCTTTTACATCACTGGTGAGGACACTGAGATAACTAACGTCACGCTGTCTCACGCCTTCTGTGCTGCAGTAGCCGTCCTTCTTGCAATGAGATGAGGCTGTGCTGCATAAAAAAAATACTTATTGGCTTAATAAGGTTTCTGTTCCAAAGGTCAAATTTTAAATGAATTTGAATTCAAATGCCAAACACGGCTCTTTTTTTTTTGTATTTTTTTTCATTTTAATATTACAAGATGCCTATTTTACTATAAAACAGAAATGTTTTGTGGAAACCCTTACTCTACAGTCACGTGAAAAAAAGTTTTCGCACTATGACAGCTGGAATAGCCCCCCACCCCCCGCGACCCTGAAGTGGATAAGTAGTTAAGACGATAGCTGATGGATAGAATTAGCCGACAGGTGTTGCTGATGAAGTGCACTTGATAAATTGATCGTCAGCACTTCTCTTTCACAGCCTTACCTGTGTGGTTACTCTTTTTTTTATGAAAATAATGAAAAGCATTGTTTGGCCTCTCCGGCAAAACTCTGACCTTGATAATGAGTACAAACACGTCCATTCGCAGAACGGTGTATGATAATGATTGCGGATGATTTATTTTGTCCTTGTTTTCTGGCATTTAAAAAATAGAGATTGGCCCAATGAAAGTGTCATAAAAGGTCAAACTTTTAAACTTTGAAGGGCCGTGGCGGCTGCCCTACCCGTCTGGTTTACATTATGAAGATGGTTATTGATTGCACCAAAGGGTACCTGCATCATTTTTTATGTGCGGTTGGAGAGAATCTTGTGCCAATTCATCCTGCGAATGAATAATGACTCGTCGTTTGTTTACATTTAATACAATACATCATCACTCCTTTCTTCACTTTTTAGTGTCAGCGCTTTAAGTCTCGTCTGTGTAATCTCCAGGGGGAAATCCACGGGGAGTGTTTGGCCTGGCCCTTGTGCAGGGGGAGTGGAAGGTTTATGTGAGCGGTCTGCTGGATCGTGAGCAGCAGGACTGGTATCTGCTCAACATCACTGCCAGCGATGGCCTGTATGTCGCCAGCACGGCAGTGGAGGTTACAGTTATGGATGCAAATGACAACAGACCCATCTGCAACCAGGTCAGGGATAAAAAAGAAACGGAAGTGTGCAAAATGAAAATATGCAAAGTAAACAGACCGAGAGGAGCTTGTAGAATAAATAGTGTTGTAGAGTAATTGCCTTTATCCTCTGTTTGTCTCCACATTCCAGCTAATTTTCTTTCTATAAACAAAGAGAATACATTGCTTTTGACCATGCATACAGTCGTGCACACTTATTAGTGAAAAGGTAAGTTCGGGCATTGTGGTTCTAGACTGAATGGGGGGAAAAAAAAGCTGTTTATGAAAGAAGGAATTTTTAATCATTTTAAGTCTCATTAAAAAAATGTTTCAATCCCAATGAGAATGTCAAGATTAGTGGAGATCCCAGTTCCCCCAATGATGAACTTCCTTTTGGGTAATCTTAACGCTGGCTTAGCTCAGAAAATTCAGCAGCGTTGGATAATGTTCAAATTTGCATATTCATGACTTAGTAAAAGAAAAGCAAAGTCTGTGGCTTCAGTAGTAGAACTGGATTTGTTCACTTCAAATATTGATACTTTGTTCCAAAGTGCATCAAAGTACAAACTCGGTGCGAATTAATTCAGGCAAATTGTCTTTGTATTACAGTTCTGGCGATGTGATATAATTTATGTATAAACTGACATTTGCATAGTGCTTTTATGGAGTATGTAACGCAGTCCTAATCTAATAGCGTGCTAAACTGATGAATGGTTCTCTTTGCATCACACACGTTAGAGATTTTACACAAATAAAAGACAGCAATCAGTGATAAAGCCAATTAGGTTTATCACATTGTGCTGGTTCCTACCTTGCAACTCCATCTGCATCTGTAGTTAGTCTTGCACCAAAAGATGATCTAGGAGAGAAAAAAAAATCGTTGCGAAATGAGAGGATAATTGGACTGTAAAGTCTTCTGGGGGGATCTCTTTTCATTTAGTAAAATTCTGCAGTTCTTCAGTTTCACATGATTAGTTGAGAAACTTTCATTTTCCCTCAAAACTCTAAACTCCTTCAAACGCTCCCAGTTCTCCTCTGATAGTCGTTTCTATTCGCAGACAAGCCAAGACTCTGTAACTACAAAGTCTGGCATGGCAACAGCATCAGCTGGATCAAAATGACACTGACATTGGCAGACACTGTACTGTAACTGCTATTTGTGCGTCTTTTCTAAAGTTTTTCTGAACGTGAGAAGAATGGTAGTAGCAGTAGTGGTGCTTTTTCTCTAGTAGTAAGAAACTAATTTCTTCAGTCAATCGATTAATCAGTCTATAAATGTTATAAAATCATGATTTTATTTTCACATTTCCTGAACACCACAGTCATGTTTTAACTGTTAGTTTTGTGCGACAAGCAGCCCAAAAATGCAAAGATGATATAAAACATTTTTAAAACTATTGATTGGTAATCAGTTTATTAGTTTAATTACTTAAGTTACTGTTTCAACTTTAAATGTTTTAAATATGCAAGTTTGCTTTGATGTCACAGAGCAAGCGCAGCAGGGTGGGATGTGCTGCGTTGCTGTTGTGCTGCTGTGTGGTTGATGAAATCGTGAGGCCACTGAGCTCCATTTCTCCAGGCAGCCATTGGCAGGAGTAGACACTGGGTGATATAAAAGGGAACTTAGCTGACCCTGTTCTGTTAGCAGGCATAATGGATCAAGTGCCCAGTAGTTGCATGTACTTTTGCTGTATTAGAAAGATGTCCCAGAGTAGTTAGTGTTGCTATTACTTTGTGCTTTAATATCTGTGTATGTGTTTGTTTTGTACCAGGCGGTTTATAGTGCCTCTTTTCCTGAGGACATTCCCATTAACAAGGGCATTCTGAGAGTGAGTGCAACAGATGCTGACTCAGGCTCCAGCGCTGAGATCCAATATTCACTGTTTGGCATCGGGGTTGAGGATTTCTACATGGATGCAAACACTGGTACATCCAAGTATTTTATTTCTTTAGGTTTTGCAAGAGTAACACAAAAAATAAAAAATAATAATCTGCACAAACATCTTTTTACACCTCTGCATTTATGCCCTTAGGTGAGCTGCGTACAGCCGTTGTGATGGACCGAGAATTGACCCCCACCTACAAACTCATCGCCCAGGCAACTGACGGGGGAGGCCTGTTCTGTCGATCTGATGTTTTTCTCAAAGTGCTGGATGTGAATGACAACGCACCCTTGTTCTCATCCACTCATTACCTGGCTAGTGTGTATGAGAGTGCTACACCTAAGGCTTTGCTTACCCGACTACAAGCCAGTGACCCCGATGAAGGTAAGCTGGTGTGCTGTTGGATGTGCAACATGTCAAACAGTGATAATGAATGCAGAAAGTTTCCCTCGTTACTGAATTCATATTTAAGCACCACGTTATTGAATAAAAATATATTCTTGAAGTTTCCAATAAATTATTTTATGAGCCATGTATATTGTGTACAGTTTGTATGAAGAACAGTCTGTTCTTTCCAGGTCTTAACCATACAGTGGTGTATTCTCTGGTGGACTCAGTGAGCGGGTTCTTCTCCATCGACCCGGTAACTGGAGTAGTAGTTCTGGAGAAGTCTCTGGACAGAGAGAGCCGAGACTCCTATTATGTTCGTGTGCAGGCCACAGATCGAGCTGGACAACAGGGGGCACTGTCCTCACAGGTTGGTGGGTAGTCCAAGTGACAATATTGTCAAGATTGGTTGTATCACACAATCAGTATTAAGTCCACTAAACGTTATTGTGGGAAATGTTTACACCCAGATGCTCATGATACCCCCCCCCCCAAAAAAAATGCCACGTTTTGAAATAAATTAATAATAAAAAGAAGAATGCACTTTTGAACATAACTGAACATGATATCATTGTTCACAGCATTTATATTTTTGGGTAATCGGATTTTGTTTTTCAGGTAAATCCATGACTATTAAAATCAGTTATTTCTCCCCCCCCCCCCCCTCCCAAAAAAAAAGGAGAGAAGAAGAAAATCCAGTGAATAAGACGTGATTTTTTTTTTTTTTAAGAGATCAGATAAAGACCCGGATAGATTTTAATTAAGATAGATCGCTGTCATATCGTGCAGCGGGTGGAATAGGAAAAATTACAGAGAAAGAAGCAGTGCAGAAAAGGTGGGAAACAGATAAGTGCCAAAGTTTTATTTACCTGACATCCTTTGAAGCTGAAAAAAACTGTTAAAAGTGAGCTTTGGTGTTGCTTTTTTGGAAGATTTTATTTTATTTTTACTCATATTTGGACATTCACTGACCATAGATGCAGACACTGAATATTTTTAGCAGTAGGTGTCACTATTACTACAAATAAGCAGAGGAGTAGCTCCAGCTTTTCTGATGTTCTATTACAGTGTAGTAGATTTTGTCATAGCC
>JAVDPK010003123.1:273285-283669 GCA_034780415.1 Cichlasoma orientale | reverse complement strand
AAGCAGAGGAGTAGCTCCAGCTTTTCTGATGTTCTATTACAGTGTAGTAGATTTTGTCATAGCCACAATAATATAAAGGCAAAACTACTGTAATAGGATTAGTGGTGTCCTGTATTGAGTAAGTGGAACTTATTATTATGACCCTATATTTTATAGACTGAAAACAGCATTTACCTTGTACATCTACTACTTTGTTAATACAACCTTACAACCGTCATACGTGTTTTGGGCCCTGCTTCCTTGTGGTGAACCTGAACTATCAACGCTGGGACCGGGGCAGACAAGTGAACTGGTAGGGTGCTGTTTCACAGCCTTGCGTGTCTTTCTCAGGTCGACTTGACCATTTTGGTGCTGGATGTGAACGACAATGCTCCAGTCTTTCAGAGGAGAGACTACGCTGTCACCGTCCCTGAGGACGTAGCCGTGGGAACCGAGGTGGTGCGAGTACTGGCCACGAGCGCTGACATCGGCTCTAACGCTGAGATCACTTACAACATCCGGTTGGGGAATGAGTTAGGAAAGTTCACCATAGACAGGAAATGGGGTGAGTAGATGTCCCTGCATGTGGCTTGATATTGTGAAGGCCATTAAGAATAAACTGAATATCTACTGATGTATGTGTTAAGGCTCTATTTCAGTGGCTGATGATTTGGACTTTGAGGTGTGTAAGGACTACTACCTCACTATCGAGGCCTGGGACAATGGGACCCCCCCTCTTAGCACAGCTACAATGGTAACCATTGAACTTATGGATGTCAATGACAACGCTCCGACCTTCAGTCAGGACATCTACAATTTGCTGGTCAGCGAGGATGCATCTGTTGGGCAGACAGTTACAAGGGTAACGCTTAATCTTGATTTGATCTCCGTTCTAGGTAAACCTCTCTCTGCCTTTCTTTCTCTGCCTTTACTTCCAATAATTTTCTTTCACCCCGTGCGTGTTGTGTAGGTATCGGCCGAAGATCTGGACAGCCAAGTGAATGGGCGAATCACCTACTCTATCCTGAAAGGTGACCGAAGCAACCACTTCTGGATTGACCCTGTAGCAGGACTTCTCAAAGTCAATAAGAAGCTTGACAGAGAGCTCGTAAGGACGCACGTTTAAGTACAATATCTCATAAACAATCAAGTGTAATTTTCTGGTTCATGAGCAGTCAGGACAAAAAAAATACCAGGTTCCATCAAGGTCAGCACACAATGAAAGCTCATATTATGCAAGCATAAGAGTGCTTGCCACGCTGCCTGATGCACATACAGATATGGCACCCACATTTTCTTCTTCACTGCCTAGGTATCCAGGTACTCTTTGTCGGTCCAGGCGTTTGACAGCGGCTCTCCTGCGATGTCCTCCACTGTCACAATCAACATCGATATCTCTGATGTTAACGATAACCCCCCTGTTTTCACTCCTCCCAACTCCACTGTAGTCATACAGGTACGTCTGAGTGTGTTTGCTGTCTGTATCTATATGACTGGCTGTATGTTATCTCAACTCCACTTTCTTCATGCTTCCAGCTAAACCAAGCTGCTGGCACCACTCTCCTGCAGTTATCAGTAAGCGATAAAGACTCCACTAAAAATGGCCCTCCCTTTGAGTTTTGGATCAAGTCAGGAAATGAGGGAAATTTCTGCTCCTTGGACCAGACTGGGACTCTGAGGTCTAACCGTGTGTTTGGCCCTGAAGCCCCCAGAGAATTCACTCTTGAAATCCAGGTTAGGGACTTTTTTTTTTTTGATAAATGTAAGGAAATGTTTACAATGTCTTAGTCTTAGTCTTTTAAATATAAGAGCTTTTCTGTTATCGAGACGTTTTAACAGCAGTAGTAAATTCAACCTGCTAAAGTCTTAATATTACTGAAGAAAATTCCTTGTTATCAAATCTTATTATAACTTTGTTTTTGGTCTCTCAGGCAAGTGATTCTGGCAAGCCCAGCCTCACCTCCTCTTCCTGGGTGTTTCTGAGGGTCATTGGGAACAGTCAGTACAAGCCTACTGTCTCTCCTCTGGAGATCTTCATTGTCATAGTCACGGATACCTTTCCAGGTGGCCCGATCGGTCGGATCTCTGCCACTGACCGTGACCCCAGTGACGTTTTGTCATTTACCCAGAAGCCTCAGCCCAAGAGCATGTTTAAGGTCAACAGACAGGATGGCAGCATTGTAGCGCTGCCAGGCCTCGAACCTGGCAGGTGAACATTAGACCACACAAACAGAAAAAAAACACTGATTCGGAAAAAAAAAGTTGTGAAAATTCTGTATGTTTTCTTTTCTCAGATACCAGATGAACGCTACAGTGAGTGATGGACGCTTTGCTGTGATAGCTGATGTTTCCATCCAGGTCGAACAGGTGACAGATGTCATGCTGCGCAGTGCTCTGACCTTACGTTTCAGGTTGCTGTCCCCGGAGGACTTGCTTAGTCGCTACCTTAGCCAGATTAAGCTAACATTACGGGGACTAGGTGGATGGAAATGGTCACCAGGGCAGCAGGATCCTCTCCACATACTCAGTGTACAGCCAGTGATGGGGACATCGGACGTGGACTTGCTTCTAGCCCTGGAGAGGCTGGAGACGCCGGTCAGTGGACGTATGGGTGGGTTCTACTCCCAGCAAGAGCTGTCTGCAAAGATGGAGGAGGCGGCAGAACAGGGTCAGATCCGAGGTATCCTAGCTGGGGCTGTGGTGGTGAGCAGCGCTTGTTCTGGGGAGCTAGAGTGTGGGGACAGAGTGTGTGAAAACACACTTGTGATGGATGGCAGCTCGCCCGTCACTTACAGCACAGAGAGGGTCAGCTTGGTGTCGCCTACGTTCAGCCGCAAAGAGACCTGCACCTGCCCTGGTTTGTACTGCTCTCTTTTGCAGCCTTTACACTTATCAGAGATGGTCAGTAGTTTATGTAAAAATCGGTAAAATCCTGAAATATCTAAATGAAGACAAACTGAAGTTTTACTTATGTAGTATCAAATTTATAGTGCTACATCTTCTCTCTGAAAAGAGAAATACAAAACTTAGAGAGGCATGTGTTATGTATAGAAATATGAATAAATTCATTAAAGAATAATATAAGTTTGATGGTTTTTCACATCATGATTTTTTTAATATTTATATTTCTGCCCCTTTTTTCACACAGGAGGGACGTGCCCCACCCCCGTAGAGCTCTGTGAAGGTCAGTCCTGTCCAGCTGATATGCAGTGCGTGCGCTCTGGTCCTGCGGCGCCATCTGTCTGCCAGTGTCAGCCCGAGAGACTAGATGAGTGTGCAGGTGTGACTCGGCATGCTCGCAGTTTGTAGAACTTCTGCGTTTGTGATGGAGCTTGATAAGTAGATCACAGTGTGTTTTATTATTAGTTTCATTCGTTTAGTTTAAGCTGAAGTCTTTCACCTCTCTGTCTCTCTGTGTGTACAAACGCGAAGGCCAAACCTCGCTGAGTTTCTCTGGGAACAGTTACATCAAGTACAGAGTGACAGCGAGCGACCAGAGTGGGGAGATGAAGCTCGGCCTGAGGATCAGAACGCTTCAGAGAAGAGGAGTCATTATGTTCACACGGGTTAACCCCTGCACCATGCTTAAGGTAAAGGCTATAAGGGCTACACTTTACCTTTTTGGGTCATGCAGGACACAGAAGATATAATTCTTTTTCCTTTCCTTCCACAGATCGAAGGGGGTCGACTCTGGTTTCAGTTGGACTGTGACAACACCCTTGGCATTATGGGTATATCTGGGAGACCAATAAATGATGGCCTCTGGCATGCAGTTACTTTAGAACTGACTAGGAACTATACTCTCCTGTCATTGGACGACAGCTATGTGGAACGCCGTCGGGCAGCTAGAGCCCCAGTTCGTCTTTGGCCTCTGGCTCCAGATTCATCATTTTTCTTCGGGGCCCAAGTTAGGCCACTAAATGGGCAAGGTGAGAGGCCAAGCACAGGATCAGGGAGGAGCCAGGGAGGGCCAGGACTTGGAGAGCGTGGCACGAGGGGCCCTCCGAGAGCCCAGGACGGCTTCCAGGGGTGCCTGGGCTCGCTGATGCTGAACGGAAATGAGCTGCCACTCCAGAATAAAAGGAGCCGTTACGCTGAGATAGCAGGGCTCAGCGAGGTCAAACTGGGCTGCGTGCTTTATCCAGATCCATGCGTCAGTCAGCCCTGCCTTAACGGTGCAATCTGCAGCAGCCTTCCCTCCGGAGGTGTGTGTGTATATACAGACGATTGCGTGCGTGCGTGTGGGTTAAATTAATTACACAAGTGATTGATTAGCAGTTCTATTTTTGATCATTTAATTTTGATAACTTGTTGGTGTGTCATTCATCATTAACATTTATGAGTATTATGGCCATTATTTCACAATATTTTTCATTTTCAGACATTACAATTTGACACTGTTAAAATCTCTCCCACAGGTTTCATGTGCACTTGCAGCGTTGGATTCACTGGGGGGCGCTGTGAAATTGAACTGACATCCTGCATGCCAAACCCCTGCCAGAATGGTGGGGACTGCAAGCCTGTAGGCAACGCATTCCTCTGTGGCTGTCCCGCAGGACTCGGGGGACTTATGTAAGATATAATAGCCCGGAATCACTCACACTTTCTAGCCTTAATAACTGGCTGTAACAGCAGTGTTGACAAATGCTGAGTCCTATTTAGGAAGTATGTACACAATGAGAATGTACGGTAAGGATCATTAAGACACTTAACGTCTGCATCTCCCTTTTCATTGAAACATGAAAGAGCATCTGTTAGACTCAGCAAAAGCGCATTCATTAGCCCACATTAGTTGTTATTGTGGGGGAAAAAAAATTAGTGGTTCTAATTTAATTCTGCATAATTTTGGTTGAAAAGCCTATAATCATTCTCTAGCTGTCTTCTTAATTACAGCTTAGTAATTGCCTTTGAAATAACCTCCCTACTCATGCAGCTGTTCCACGGAGCCACCAGCAGAGAGCAGCTTTCCCTCACAGAGCAGTTTTTTCCTTTCCTTTTATTTATTTCATTTTTTTTTCTTCTTTATGCTTTTGCAGAGTATTTGAAAATTCTTTTGATTAATTTGAATTAAATTATACTCACATGAATAAAACTATGGAAAAAATATAATTGTTTTTCAGGTATCAGATTGTTTACGCCTTTATTATTAATCTTAAACACAGATTGAAACCATAACAAGCAAATAGCTGTTGCATTTAATTGGCTACGAAGTTTTGTTTTTTTTTCCCCTGCAGGACTGAAATATTTGCATTATAATAAACCATAAAATGTAGAAATTTGCTGTTGAAAAAGCCACAGAATTTGAAACTTTCTCATTATTCCTGATATATATACTCAGGTTAATAAAACAAATGTGAGGCAACTTCATTAAGTTTTTTTAATTATGGGTAAAGTATTCATCATCTAAAATAATAATGAGAGGATATCACTGGCCAGCACATCCGGGCTTTAATGAGTATACTCTGTATAATTAATGGCTATGCTGTGACCTACACTTTTGTCATTTAAAGCGAAACTTTGGAAAGTTCTGCCGTGAAGCTTTCTACAAAATTCTTCCTCTTCCATCAGACTAACTCTTGTGAAATGTTTTGAAAATCCCATCAAAGAGAAAATAATTGAAAAGAGAATTGCATGTATCATGTATCCGCTTCGCAGCGGGACACCACGCTTGAAATGACAAGCTGAGATGAGCACGTATGGGCCTGCAGTGAAATTACTTTTATGATGTTCGGCTGAAATGTGCTTCTTTAGCAGGAGTCTGTGTGCATTTTTGCGTTCATGCATACAATAATTCTTTAAATCGGAACCGTCTAAATGTACATAAGAGGGGATCTGCAGATAATCCCAATATTTGGCAAAAGAAATGCTCTCTACAAAGTATGTTTTCTCTGTTTTTAACTCATTGATACCCATTCTGTCACTTTGATACCCATTGTATTTGCTGCTGCCACCCATAGCAGTTTGCTCGTTTGTGCCCCTACAGATGCGATGAGGATGTCGACGAGTGTGACCAGGAAGCGTGCGGAAACGGAGGAGAGTGCGTCAACACCTTCGGGTCATTCTACTGTAACTGTTCAGAAGGGTATGAGGGTCAGTTCTGCGACGAGCTGACACCTGGTGATCCGGGGGATGACACGCAGGTAGTGTATGAGCAGCGCTTCGAGCTGGACTTTTGGTTGAGTTGATGTTACAGAATAAACTGAATAATAATCGAAAAAGCTCCTCAAATTGCTTTTTTTTTTTTTTTTGCATTCACCGTTCACCTAATTGGACTACACAGTGAAATTGTTGAGAATTTTGAGTTTGCAGCAGCCCCCGGGAAGGCTCCTTCACCAGCTTGGTATCTTTGTCCCCACAGTAGGTAAATGAGAGTGTGGTAATGAGTAAATTGCTGTTGCTATTTGAAGTTGTTATGCTCTTGAATTTATTGTATCTTATACCTTATACCGAGACTGCAAAGCCAATTAATGAAGGGAGGAAGAAGGAAGGTGCCTTTATTAATCCATAGAGGATTGCAGCAGAGTTAAAATCTACTAAGCTTCTTTTACAACTAATGTATGTTAACTTTGTTGTTTGATTTTTTTTTTAATTGAGTGCTTGTATTAGAGATAATGTTTATTTTATTGCTGAAGCTTATTCATCACGCATTGCATTAAACCAAAAAGCTGTGAGCTCAATCATTCCCTCCAAATTGCAAAACTATAAAATGTTTTAATCTTTTGCAGTAGTGGGTCCATAACAGTTGTAAATATATCTAACAGCAGATGATGTTTTTTCACTTCTTCAATACTCAAAAGATGCTTTGTTCTAAAACTTTTTTTTATTAATGTTCTTCGGATAACCATTTTTAATATTTAATTGGGCACTTAGGATTCATAATATTCTGTTCAGAGTTATAACAAACTTATTAAAAACATTATCACATGTGGATTCATCCCTCCATCAGACCTTTGCCACTGATTTTCAGTCCAGTTCCTGTGTAATGTGGCATACCGCAGCCTTTTCTCCCTGTTTCCCTTCCTTAAAAAAGTCTTCCTGACAGCCACCCTTCCACTGAGACCATTTCTGATGAGACTTCAGTGAACAGTAGATGAATCAACTGAAAGGCCAGATGCATCTCACAGGTTCTGTGTCAGGTCTTTGCTGGATTTTCCCCCCTATTTCTTAAGGACATGACTTTCAGATACTGTTCATCTGCTGTAGGTATTTTTTTTTTTTTTTTTAGGCCTGCCACTTCCTCCACTTGTCAAGTTCCATCAAACTTTTTAAGAACACTTTGCACAAGTTGAGATATGTCAAGTTTTCAGCTCTTTGGGAATCACCTTGTTGGTGTAAGAATGCAATTTTATGTTTGTCAAGCTCTGTTATCTTTGACATTTTTATTTTATTTTTTTGTAGATTCAACTAAACAAATGATGTGTTTTTGCAACAGGTTGCTGGTAACAAAGTGCCTAAAGATACAATTTATATTTGGTTCTTTGCTAAGTTGTCTGTTACATGTAGACACATGTAAGTTCATCCTTTGCATTACAGGTGCCTTTTTTATACTTGAATCATTCATAGGTGAGTGTTCAGGGGCTTAACCTTTAGTTCCTCTGATAATGGTCAGGTACAAGGACTGGACAACACGAGCGAAAATGCAGCCAATGCCCAAAGAGGACCACTGCAGCAAAGTATAAAGAACTGAGTTGTGGCTCAAGGCTAGCACGGTACTTTATATCTGTTGCTGTGTTCATGTTCTTATGATTTTACTTTTCATGTTACCCAGGCTGAGCCTCTGTCTTACGTCGGACCAGGAGAGATAATTGGGATCGGGGTCCTTGCCTTTGTCATCGTTTTCCTCCTCATACTCTTCGTCGCCTTTAGGAAAAAAATCAAATTCAGGAAAGACTCAGATCCAGGCCCAGGCGCTCAGACTGGCATGGGCATCTCAGCTATCTCCACAGAAACTAGCTACATGCTGCACAAGACTGGCATGGGAGCAGAAGGGATCGAGTTTAAAGCCGTTCGTGTATCAGGCTCACCAGCAACCACAAGCACCTATGGTGAGGTGGGAGGCAGCAGTGGGGGCCCTCCCCAGGTCATGGTGCGTCCAACTGCCCACTCCCCTCTTCCAGGAGGCCTCAGTGGTGACAGGACCACTTCCAGTGAAGGCAGTCAGGTATGCTAAAGTGTGCATGGACATGTTTTAATTATTATATTTATGTGTCTGCTTTATACTCAACTCACCGAACTGGCAGGTTTGGTCAAGTGAAAGTAAAATAATTCAATGGAACAGAGAAAATATTAAATAATCTAATATCTGAATATTTTCATACGGCTAATAAAAAACAGTTGATCTGGAAAATAGATTAATAATATAGCTGCCAAGAAGGGATTATATCCTGCAACATCCTGCAGGCTTTAAAATAAGAACATTTAAGTTGTAATATGAAACTATAATAATGACAATCCCAAGCATTATCCATTTTATGTCACAATATCAATATTCATGTAGCATCAGATCTTCCAGCTCATCAGTCCCCTTTGATATTGCAGCACTTCTGCAATTTAGTTGAATAAATTGTATTATTTAAAAGAGAATATTACTTCCTGTGTTAGTCCTGTTTTTGCAAACGGCCTCTGGGACAAAGAGTCAGAGTGTGGCCAAAAAAGGATACAGCTGAGCTATAAAAAGGATGCTTTTGTGGCAGGAACTGGGTTTTGATTTAAAGTTAAATATAGGAAGATTAAATAGTAGTAACGCTCCCAGCATGTACACTGTATTATGTAGGTAATCAGCTTACAGGATACAGAAAGTCTGCTCACATTTAATAACCACGTTCATGCCTTCTTCATAGTCAATTCTGCATGTGACGGGCTTTAAAAAAGGAGCTTTATAGCAGTGACTTCATCGTGTGTGTGGCCCCTCAGATAGGGTGGTGACCCACTTCTTCTTTCATGCCAATAATTAAGAAATTGTTAACAATATCAGAAAATTTGAATTGCTGGAAATACTAAATAGACAGAATGTACACAAATGCAGAATATCATATTTTATTTTTACAAAAAGCAATCAATTGACAATTTATGTAAGTTTCTGTTGGTGCGTGACATTGTGCACTAACTAAATGTTTTTTTTTGGTAACAATGCATAAAGTCATGTATAAATTTATTTGTATGACATGTTACTGAATAGCAGCAACCACCTGATTTGCCCTTACCCTGACTGTCTGCATGTTTGCTCGTGTCTCTGCAGATTAGCAGTTTCCTCTCAGACATGTCTAACGTCCGAGGTATGGCCAACAGGCGGGGCGTCGCAGTGTGCAGCGTGGCACCCAATCTCCCTTCAGCATCTGCTTGCCGCTCAGAGCATAGCCCGGCCCACAAAGTGTCCTGGGAAGGCGAAGAAATAAGGGAGAAAGAGCTGGAGAGGGCTAGAGATGAGAGAGAGGAGGAGTGGGGGCAGAGAGCTTTTGAGCTAGAGAGAACACAGAGAGATAACAGTCCACAGGGTAAGACGGCAACAGCCTGCCTGCACACATGCACACACGCATGCACACCCAGCTTCTAACCTGATCAAAAAGGCAAAGAGTGCACAGGCCATGAACACATTGTGTTACACCAATAACACCATCTTCAGTGAGAGAGCTCATTTCACAGTGCTCTATGCCTTTTGATCACACACATCAAAGAAAATCGCCCAGAGTAAGCAAGAGTGCTTAAAAAGTAATATTTTTTATTTTGCTATCATTTCAGTTTTCTTATTTATTTCCTAGGCGCAATAATGGCTAATATAACTTTCTGTTACACCGCTGAAATTGGCAATTATGTCCACTTGTATCAGGATAACTCTCTTACATCTCTTGTGCACTTCTGTTTGAATGGTCGGGGTAATCAGCCAGAACTGATGTCCTATGTTCTTGTCCTACTTTTGCTAAAAAAAAAATAAAAAAAAATAAAGTTCAGTTAAAATCAAAGTAGTTGGAAGAATTCCATGCAAAAGTCACCCAACTCCTCTGCCACCCCCACCCCCCCTTTCCCCCCCTAAATTTGCTTCACGTTTACCTTTGTCGACTGTACAGGCATCAAACTGAAGGAGAGAAGCACGTCATTGTAATTCGGTGTTTGTCTGATATTTAGCTGACAACCCTGTTCACAGTCTGGTCTCTGCCGGTGAAATATCCACGTTGCATTTCATTGTGCAGGCAGACCTCAGATATTTCGATTCTCTGTCCAACCTGTTGTTTGAATAATACAGCGTGCAGTGAGGAACTTCCTGGCTGTTAATTATTGATTTCTTCCTGTAGGAACGGGAAATAGGTTAATTTTTTTGGTCTCCTGCTGAGTGTCTGCATAAAAACATATACCCCACCCCCCCACCCCAGGCTCACATTGACGCCACAGTCCATTAATGAAATGACAG
>JAVDPK010003123.1:257856-273275 GCA_034780415.1 Cichlasoma orientale | reverse complement strand
AGTTTGGCTTATAGAAAACTAATCTCAAGATTATTAGATCAGTTCAGTAAGTTATTTACACCACAGCAACCGCAAACAAGCGCAGTAATGAATATTGAAATGCAAGGCCACAAGTCAAAACATGAAATGCTTACTAACGAAGAAACGTACTGGTTATTTTCTGTCACTACTCGTTCCATCATAAATAAATGAAACGAGATGAATAATTAAATACTTGGGAAATACTCTGTGAACAAATCAGGCCTTATACTGCGCTGTTTAGATTTTGGTGACTGGACTCTACGTGAGCACTCAACCTTCTCTGTGTGCAGCATTTTAAACTCTGTAACCATTAATTATTTTACTTACTGAAAGCAATTTCTGAAAGATGTTTAATTAGCTGAAAATGGTTTTGAGTTCAAAACTGTTGGATTGGATCTGTTTGGTTTGGTGTTTGCCATAATTAATGTTTTTGAATTGGAATGCTGAAAACAACTGTAGACTGCATCACTTGATATTTCACTGAACTGGGCAGGCACAGAACATAGTTTGGGTGAGTCTATAGTTATAGGAAAGTGTGAGGGGGGAAAAAGAAGAAGAATGAAAGAGGGTAAAAAATGTTTGCTTTTTCTAAAACCTGATTATGTTGAGTGAGCCTCTTGCCTGCATTCTGAATCAGACGAGCGGCTGCTGCACTGTCTTTCTTATTTATTTTGACTGATGGTACTGCCTTGCTGATCACATTCCCGCGGGAGCGTTTCGCTTGTTCCATATGCACTGAACCATGATCACGTAGCTTGAGCTCAGAAAGCTGAAGTTGATTTCCAGACATCCCGGCCCTTGTGGACACGGCTGCGGAGTGTGGCCGAGCCCCGAACGCTTGCTCGCCAAACGTGAAGTGAAAAACACGATTTTGAGGATTTGAAATTCTGTCAGATCTGTCAAACGAGGTTAATCTGTCGTGTCCAGGTGTGAGAACAAAAACACAATTACAAAATCACTGTGTTGTTATTATGAACTGCTGTTTTGTTCCTCCTTTGAAACAGGAAACCCTGTGCGTGCTAGAATGTGTTAAGGTGCAGCTGAAGCTGCAAGAAACAAATTTAAAAATCCTTTATTTTCACCTGATGTATTTTTTGATTTGATGACATACAACAACATATAATGCATCAGTGAATCTTTGTTTACTGTGACTCAATATAAAGAGCTGTAGAAGAATTCATTTGAACAGATGCTTACGTGGCAAAATGTGAGACTCTGAATCCCGAGCATTTATTGCCAGTCAATGATTCTCAGATTCACACATTAAGATTGGTACATTGCTGTTCAGCAGTAAAGCAGTAAAGTGGATATAAACTGCTTTCTATTTCTGTTTTTTCCCCCCCTGTTTGTTCCACCTACCAGCTAAAATCCTCTTTAGTTTTCCCAAAAGTTTGCTAAAAGTTACTTTTAATCACATCAGTAAAACAGCCTCTTTCCATGAAGTTTTATTGTGCAAATGTACACTGCTCACAGAAAAAATGAACACTTTGAAAACACATCAGATCTCAACGGGACAAAAGTCATGCTGGATGTCTATACTGATGTGGACTGGGTGATGTGTTAGGAACAAAAGGATATCACGTCGTTTGATGGAAATGAAAGTTATCAACCTACAGAGGGCTGAATTCATACAACTCAAAAATCAAAGTGAAGAAATGATGCAGCAGGCTAGTCCATTTTGCCAAAATGTCATTGCACCAATTCATAATAGTACTCAGTAGTTTGGCCCCCATGTGCTTGTATGCATGCCTGACGATGTCGGGGCGTGCTGCTAATGAGACGATGGATGGTGTCCTGGGGGATCTCCTCCCAGATCCGGACCAGGGCATCATTGAGCTCCTGGACAGTCTGAGTTGCAACCTGGTGGTGTCTGATGGACTGAAAAATAATGTCCCAGAGGTGTTCTACTGGATTTAGGTCAGTTGAGCGTGGTATCAATTCCTTCATCCTCCAGGAACTGCCTGCATACTCTCGCCACATGATGCCGGGCATTGTCGTGCACCAGGAGGAACCCAGGACCCACCGCACCAGCAGTGGCAATGGGTCCAAAGATTTCATCATGATACCTAATGGCTGTCAGGGTGCTGTTGTTTAGCCTGTAAATGTCTGTGCATCCCTCCATGGATATGCCTCCCCAGACCGATCTCTGTACCTCTGTAGGGTCCAAGTATCGCCTCATCTTACCAGTAGGGACACTGACCCTAGCCAAATACAAAACTATTAAAAAACCAGTCCAGAAATATGAGGAGGGTAAACATGTGAGTTGCCTCCACCTGTAAAAACCATTCCTGCTTTGTTGCCCCTCTAGTGCACCTGTTATTAATTTCATTAACACCAAAGCAGCTGAAACTGCTAACAACCCCCTCTGCTACTGACCAGATCCATATCCCCGAAGTTTAACTGACTAAATGCTCCGATTAAAAAGTGTTGTTTTATTTGATTTTTTGAGCAGTGTATAAATTGATCTCACAGCTCAGTATTTCCACTCTGCTGGTCCTCTGTACTTCTTTCCCAGTTTGAACAAAAATGGGAACATAAGGGAACCTGGTAAAGACACCTGCTTCTGACTGTGTTGCAAACAATCTTTACAGCTACACGCCCTTATCTGAAGTCATAAGTACCTGCTGTGGACCTCGGGCAGTTGTTTGACAATCACTCAGGGGGCACTTGGAGTGATTTAAAGGAAAACAAGCCTTCAAATAAGAGCTCAGCAAAGAAAAAAAGGGATTACAATGATTTGCAAGCACCAATTTATTCGAAACAATGCCTCTGCAGATGTTTAGGCTGGTGAAATTCTCCAAATAAAATTTAATTTGATTTGTGTGCACAGACGAAATGGCAGGTTTGTAACTTAAAAGAAGAGCTATGATTACTGCAGTGTGAACAGCGCGGCCCAAACCTCAAACCTACTCTCCACCCCAGCCTCTAGCGCAATAATCACTCTCGCTGTTGTTTTCAGGAGTTACATAAGCACAAGTAACTTGGTGGTCTTCAGCCCCTCCATGATACCCCCAGCTGGTGTGGACAGCATTAAATGAGCAGACCTGAATTTGCAGTGGGTGTACTGGGATTTGAGGAAAATGCTGTACATCAAAGTGGCTAGGCAGCCCTTAAGGAGAAAAAAAGAAATCGTTCAGAGTATACTGCAGGTCAAATATGTTTTTTTTTTTAAATACACTCTATCTGAGTCAAAAGTGGATGAATGGCAGACTTAGGCTTTCTCTCCTCACTGAACATAGTTGGAAAAGGAGTCGACAGGGGTGATGGATGTGTGGACACATTTCAGTTTGGATTTTTTTTCCCATGAGTGCACTGAATGAACAAAGGAGTGAGTTTTGCGGTCACTGTAATCCTTTCTTCTTTTCAACCTGCTTAGAAATCCCACTCAAAGCTGGTGTGAGGCGATTTTAACTCAGACTTTAGAAGCTTCATATTAGCTGAAGTCGAGCGTTTAAATGCAAATACAGCCTGTGTGTTATTAAGATCTGAAGATCCGAACGACTCGAATATCTGAACGTGTCTTCTGAACCTACAGTATATTTAATTTTCCACGAGTGGAAAGTGTTGATGTGAATAAATGTGCTTTGCCTTTTTTACGTCAGATGTGTCGGAGCTGGCGGACGGGCTGGGGTGCCTCTCAGACTCCACTTCTGAGGAGCGCTCGCTCAGCTCCTACACTTCAGAGTCCTTCGATGACAACGGTGAGACTGATGTGAAAATGAACCACAGCACTTTACACAGTTTCGCAGTCATTCACAAGTGAATGAGTTTGTAGGTAATGTTTCCTAAACGCTCATTTTATTCTGCTGAAAGTTCCTCAAAACCAGTACCTTATTTGGCCTGTCATCACTTGAAACTGCTGCAACCAAAGCCTGGAACCTTCTGCAGAAAAAAAACAACCCTAAATCTGAACACATTTAATCAGACATTCACACTTGACACATGCAATTGTCTCCCAACTTCTGTCTGTCTGCTGCCTCATGTTCTGCATGCATATCCTTCTATTCTTGCTGTCTGCTTCGCTCTGGCCACTTGCGCATGCTGTTCTTGTTTCGCTGTTGGTTTCCTGATGCCGTTGTCCATTAGTTACCTGCCCGGAGTTTGTGTGTTAGACTATCAATTCTGTATTGTTTGCTGTCACGTGTTACGCTTGTTGTGATTGCATGCAGGCAGCGAGTGTTTTAAATTGTTTTTAGATGTGCGCCGCTGTCTTTTAAACGTCTGATTTTTCTTTTTCGGTTTCCTCCAGAGGGTTTGCCTTTCGCAGGGCTGCCACTGTGAATAAGAATTTGTTCCTAACAAATTGCCTGGTTAAATGAAGGTTAATGTAAAATCTAATAAAATAAATGCTAGGCCTTTAGTAATTATTGAAAGGCGAGGCCATATTAGAGCAGTGGAAACGCCTCCATGCAACCAAATCCATACGCACCGGTCATCTGCGCAGCTGTTTTTTTTTTGAGAACTTAGCTGGAATTCCCAGATAACTCAATACCATTTATCTTCCCCTGACTAACTACAAGAGGGTGGAAGTCAAGCACCCTAATGATGCTGATGCGTGTGTGCGCGCACATGTGTGTGGGGTTGTGTTCTTTCCATAGGAAATCTATGCCAGTGCTTTATTTCCTGCCTAATTAGTTTAGCTGCAAAGAAAGCAGTCCTCATGTCTCTCTTATAGGACACCCACACACACGACATGTGTGCAACGTGCATCCTCAGTGTTCTCAACACATCTCAGTCGCCTCCATCATATAAAACCTTACCCTATTCGTAAATGCATTGACGTTACTTTCGCTCCTCTTCCCTCTTTCTGTTTTCTGCCTAGCCTCCATAGTGACGGTGATACGTCTAGTCAATGATGCCGTTGATAACATTGAAAGTGAAGGTATGAAGGAAAATCTTCCGTTAACTCCCCTGTCTCCTTTGTCTCTGTTTTCCGATGCCAAAATGTTTGTTCGGTGGAGGCGCGTAAAGATAGAATTTACAGAATGCAGCCAAGCCTGTGCTGTTCAGTCCCCGTTCTTATTAAGAATTAAACATCCTGCTTGGATTTCTAATATTTTTTGTCAGTTTCTGACACCGGATTTCTCTGTGTTTCAGTTTTTCCCCTTTGGTTTCTGTGTTGTTTGTCTCGGTCTGCCTCTGACTTTCCCTTTCTCTCTCCCTTTGTAGTGTCAAACATGGACAAAGAACAGCGGCGTAGCAGCCCTGGTGAGTGAGATGCAAAGCAACTGAAAAACATCTTATTAATTTGCCATTTCTTTGACTTTATTTGTCAGGGGTGAGAACCCACAACCTGACCTTTTGCACGTTTTGCATTATTTTCCCTGAATATGTTTATCAATAGCACAGATTACCATTTCAGTTCATTGCCACTCTATCAAGACTTTGAATGTCAGTGTAGGCTTCCAGGCTCTGATTATGTTTCCTGACCTCAGAGGTTGAGAAAAATAAGTAAAAACTGTGTGATACCATGTTGGCTGTAGCAAAAAGCACAGGACCTTTAGGTACAACAGTCAGGCTCTGTGATAAAATAAAAATATTATATGTCAAAAGAGACTTTTAAAACATATTCTGCTTCATAGTTAATTAAGAAATTTTGAATTATGATGACTGTTAAATTGGGCGCAGCAGTCCTAGCTCCAAGCAAAGCAAAGCTTTCACCCGGCCTTGCAGAGGGTCTCAGAGGATTAGGGGCACTTTGAGCCAAGCCTCGCATCCGCCTAGAACAGCAGAGGAGAAGGCAGCTTCAAACACTGCCTTTTTCAACATTTTTTTTGGGGGGGGAATCATCTACAGTCTGAACACTGACTTTCCGCTCTTAGCGAATGCACGGCTTTCCTTAAACAAACATCGGGGGCCGTCAAGATCCAGTTGCACCTATCGTTTAAGATCCCTGCGCCACTGTCAGTTGCTTGTGCTACACTCTTGCAATCAATATTAATTGGCTCATAGTTACCAAGTCTGTTTGTTCTCAGTTGCATGTAATTTGCTAGGTCTACAAAGCATTTCGTTTCTAACCCAGAGCAAGAGTGTGTTTACGCCTCAGTCACTGCCAGCCTGCTGAAGCACAAGCAGCTTGATTTCACACAGAGAGAGTTAAACGCCGTTTGTCCACTAGGTTCTTTTAAATGACCCACTGGATTCTATCATTTCTATTTATACAAAACATCTTTTGATAAAGTTTTTCAATCCCATAAGTTCATTTTGAAGTACAGGCAGAAGAAATGAAGAGTGTTTCACGTCTGCTGGTAGTTCATGACTGCTCTTCGGCATTTTCCATTTTGTGTCTGTGTGTACAGTTGCAGCATGATCGTGCGCATGCATTATCCATTATGAATTTTGTTTGTGCGTGTAAGCGGTGTGCTAAATGGCTCTCCGCCAGCCTCCCTCTCTTGTTAGCGAGCGCGCTTTCTTCTGTGTCATAATTCGCTGTGTCTTTTTTGCATTCACCGAGAATTTCATCATCAAAGCGTTGCCGTCCCATGAGATATTTGTTTTGTTTTCCACTTTGCTGACAGCAAGTCGCCACCTGCAGAGCAAAGATGAGATTTGTGTAGAGTTCATCAAAGAGTACATTGTGGATTGTAAGAGCATTCATTTATTTTCCTCCCTTAACCCCTTCATTAGAAAATACTTTAACCACAGACAGATATTCCAAGCTGCATGGCATGGCAGTAAGAGCTCGTGTGTGTTTTGTGGGTTGCTGGCATGGCGGTCTGTTAGATATCTGTATCTGCACATGTGCCATGCATTATATAGTAGTGGCTGGCACAGCACGGTAATTAAGTGTACTCTCTGTCCCACACACAGGGTGACCCCTCAACCTCCTCTCACTTCATCAATATGATATTTTTTCACTCACAGCTCATTAAACTAATCATGAATTATGCAACCTGCATGCTGTAGTTTGTAGGAAGTTGTGGGTTAGTGGGGAGTTCTGTGTCACTCCATTTAACAGCATGAACTGAAATGTAAAAAAAAAAAAATTAAATAAAGTTGACTAATTTTATTTGCACATTAATGAAAAGTAAATGAGAAAACGGAGCGATTACACAAAGCCAACATGCTAGAGAAATCTCACAAAGTAAACAGTAAGCCCCACGGTGACACAGCGAGAAGCAAAGGCGTTTGTGGAACTCCTGCTACTCCAGAAAGTCTCAAACGTGCAGCGCACGCTCACGCGCGCACGCACACGCACACACGCACTTTCATGCCTGATTCATTTTTTTTTTCCTGCAAAAATAAACCCCAGTCAAAGGAAGCGACAACAAGCACAGGAGTAAATTAAGGGGAGAAACAAAATAAACACCACGAGCCAGATAATACGCACGCTATTTGTTAATGGATTCAAAATTGGTAATAACATTGGCGAGTGTTTATAAGATATTTGTGGTTTTACAGCTCGAGGGAAAAAAAAAGCTTTTTTTTCATTTTTATTTATTTTAATGAGGCAGAATCAGCAGCGAAAATGAATTTTTGTGTGCAAGTGTGAAAATCTTCACATCAGTCCTCCTGTCACAAATGCACAGAAGTGTCACCTCTCCCCAGCAGATTGCAGCGATGCTGCTGTTTTACACGAGGAGTTTATTTACTGATGGACATCGTTCGCCGGCTGATCCCATTAGACTGATAATCTCGGTCTTCCTCACACGGTGCGATGTAGAGAGGCTGTAACACGGTGGTTCTTTAACTTGTTTTGGTATGCTCCATTTCAACAGCTGAAAAAAAAAGTTTACGCCCCACAATTTTTTATCAGTTATTAAAAATAATAAAGGATCCAAGCTGAGTTGAAGTCAGCATGATAGCATCAACCCTTTTCCTACATAAATCATATTCATTTGACTGAGTTTTACTGCAGTAGATCTCCTCTGAGTATTTATTACTGAAACTATGCCCAACTGTGTTTTCAGCATACCGATGGGAGTCTTCCTGTCAGACGTCAAGCTGGGTCTCACCATCACGTCTTTGTCCGCCAGAGGTAGGTTCCCATTATGAGCTTAATGACACCCAGCAGAACATCCGACGTGGAGGCAGCACACGCTCTCTCCAGCTTGACTACAGTCTGATGGGCCACGGTGCGGACAAAGGCCGTGAGCGGACACAGGAAACCGGGAGGAGAACCTTTCAGTGGGAGAGGAATCAGTCTGGAGAGTGGGAGAGAAAACACACCCCGGACAGAAAAGAAAAGAGAAGGTACAAGGAGGAAGGAAACAATACAAGCAGCAGGAGCAGGGGCATGGAGGGACACCAGGACCACGGCGATCAGCAGCAGCTGCAGGGCCAAGACAGCTGTGACAGCAGCTCCTCGCCTGTGTATGAAGAATACCAAGAGTCCAGGCATGATCCCGAACAAAATGAAGACACAGAGAGCCTTTATGATATTCTACCCCCAACTCGGCGAGCCTACGAAGGATACCCATCCAGCCCCCCAGGGCTCAACCTGCACCCAGCTCAACTTATGCCCCCCCTCAGGGCCTGGGACTTACAGACAGAGGAATGGAGGGGATCACAGGAAGATCACGGAGGGCTTGGCTCTAGTAGTCTTGCAGGTTCTGGGGATGAGCTAGAAAGACTACTGAACCTGGTGTCACTGAGAGCCAGGAGAGCCACACGAATAAACAGAGCCTCCACCCAGTCTGAGCCTGCAGCAGGCTGGGATGGACTGAAATGAGCGGACGCTCAAGACTCATTAAAACAAACACATTTTATGTCCCTTTGCAAATTACAGTGGCGGTGATCCTCTCTGATTACAGTTCACATTTATAACCTACTCTGCCATTGGTCCACCACCTAAAAAGAAGAAAAAAATAATTGAACAAGCATATTAACATACACACTTTTATTATCCCACATTATTATCCTTGTGTACAAGCGCTAATCCACCACCAATCCCCTGGCTCATTTATAAGCTGGAGGAATAAGAGGAAATATACGTGTCTCTTCACAGCTTCACCTGTGCTGCCTGTGCTCCGATTGGCTCTGAATCAGTGCTTTTACATGTATTATTTAGAGTCACTGAAGCGCAGTGTTCGGAGCCCGTCTGTGTCCGTTTTAGATCACGTCCCCCGTGTCTGCGCACGTTTTCAAATCATGTATTTCGCGCATCGTTTTGTTGGATCACTATTATTATGTTAACTCAGCCATGCGATCCTTACGCATTTATTCTTTTTACTGACACACACTCAGGGTTGTTTTTGTAGGGAACTGTTCACTCGCATCCCACACAGAGCCTGAGAGTATTAAGATTACCTGAGGTTGATACCAGGAGATCTTTTACTCAATCATTTAATTTTTCAATAATTATTTATGTATTCATAATTTTGTGTCTTTGCTTACGAGTCTCTTCATAAACAACAACACGTTACAGGCATCTGGTTTGTGTAAGTATGGTTAAAAGCAGCGCTTTAGGTCTATTTTTTTATTTACTCAATCAACTGTTCTTAATGAAAGTGTGTGGAAGTACATAGATCTACTTATTAACACACATCCTAGTATTAATCAAAATGTATATATTGTAATTTGAATATGTTTAGCACTGCTTCAGACAGGCTGATGCCCACGTTACACCTGCTGTTAACATGTGAGATGAATTTTTTGGGCATTATGTGCTGAACGGCTTAGAGAATTTGTGGACATGCAACCGTGAAGTACAGAATCACTCACCCAGGACATGTGCTCATGGTTGGCTCGCTGATAACGCAGTGTAAATGCTGCTGCATTCCCAGTTCACACACAACAAAGGAAATGCAAATGGAAATAAACTCCATGTTACCAAGCTTTGAAAGAGTGTTGTTATTTCGGAGAATACGCCTAGTTGACTAGGAGTAATTAAGGATAAACATATTCATAATAGCTGCTCGGGTCATTTGTGGATTTGCAAAAGGCAGAGCGTGTACACAAAAATGCATACGTCTCTTCCTACTGTATGCACAAACTGCTATTTAGACTTTGCTCATACTTCACACCACTCACAGACAGAAATAAAGAAATTTTTCAGTGAGCTTGCGTTTCATATTATCAGTATATATTTTTTCCACTTCATAAACACACCCACCTACAATTAGGGTGCATAAGTATTTAGATGATGACACACTTTATGCAAGTTTACCTCTGTGCGCCACCACAGTGGATTTTAAATCAAACACTACCTGATTGAAGTGCAGACTTTCAGCTTTAGTTCAAAGGATTTAACAAAAGTGTTGCATTAATATTGTTTTGGCATTACAGCTGTTTTCATACACAGCCCCCCCCCCCCCATTCAGAGACTCAGATGTAATTGGACAACTGACTGACAAGCACTTTCATGGCCAGCTGAGGCCAGTTCCCTCTTTATTTCACGACAAATTAAGGAGATAAAAGATCTGGAGTTGATTTCAACTCCAGATCTTTTATCTCTCTTGAGATGTTCTGTCAGACCTTTAAAATTCACTGTGATGGTGTACAGAAGCAAAATTGTGAAAACTGTGCCATTGTCCAAATACTTATGGACCTAACTATATATGTTCCATTTATAAGCATCACTCCATCTACACATTGTGTATGCTAAATTTGATCAGGCCTCCTTTTCTTGTTCTGCTTGTTCTTGCTCTTCATCTTCTTATTGATACAGTAATTGTGGGAGCTATAAAAAGCTGAAGCTGTGCATGATGGTCTGCTTTCCTCCTGTGACATGTTTTTTTTTTGTTTTCTTTTTTTTTTCTTCTGCCAGGGTCCTCTGCTCTGAACTTGAAAGATGACAGCTTTTTTTTCCTTCACTAGTTTCTCTTATGTTCACAAGTCCAGAACTGAGATCACCAATACACATTTTCTGTTCTCCTTTTCTCGCGTTGTCTCAGTCTCAGATTTGCACTTCTTCTTTGCTGTTTTTTTTTTCTTGTTCCATTGTTATGTCTAATCACTAGAGGATTTATATGCAAATGGGGAATAAGGGAGGGTTTACATCCATTTATTATCATGCGTAGGCACGGATTTACAAATATGAGTAAAAGAACACAGTTTTAGTCATAAATCTGCATAAACTTTTATGCATCTCACTTTGGGCAGAACTACAGGCCACCTTCATGTGACAGTTACCGTACACATCATCCAGTAAACATGCCTGTATGTATAGCAAACTGAGGGATAGCGTAGATGCTACAAAGCAAATGCAAATCAACAGTTTCTGTCACAGTGTAATAAGAATTGTTGAAAGGTACTGTGCCAGTGGACTCTTTGGAAATACTGTAACATCCAGCAATAATAGTTGCATGTCAGCTGACAGGTCTCATGCTTATAATCAATTTTAGTTTCACCCAATGCGACCATGTCTCACAAAAATAGGGCCCATCTATTCATCCTCTCTATCCATTCGTATTCAGGTGCACTCCGTATGTGGGACGCTGAAGCGTGCCGCAGCTCACACAGAGACACATACCGGACAGGTCAGACTAAAACACGGACAAACACATCCACACCTGTGGGCACTTTACAGTTTCCAGTTCACCTGGCCTGCATGTCTGCAGACTATGGGGGGGAAACTGAGGCACCTAAAGGAAACCCACAGGAATACCGTGAGAGCATGCAAACCCAATACAACAGTTTCCACAGGCTGAAATTTGCAGCCCACAACCTCAGTGCTGTGAATCAACACTGCTAACAAGTGAGACATCTCTGCTGTCATCTTTTGATTCTTTACTGCCATCCACTGCAGTTGAATCATCTCGCAAACTACCATTCATTCCTCCGGGATTATAAGTTATTTCAGGTCAGTCACATGTTGAAGCGCATTGTTGCAGTGGATGTTTGAGTGGCTGCACATTAACGAGACCTGAAGAATGTGCTCCAATCAAGGAGATTCATACTTTATTGAGAATGAGAGGAAGAGAACGGCATTTGTCCTAAGGGTGAATGTGTAACAGGTGCGTTATAGCAGGTTAGCCAGATCTCAACCTAGACTATATGAGATAAATAATCCCCATAAAATATTTAATCCCATCAAGTCAGTCTTGTCATGCCTCTTATGTTTTTCTTTCCCACCCCGCTAGAATCTGGCAGATTCATTTAGCGGAGCTTAAAGTTGTCAGTGTCCTGGGAAGACACGAAGGCATAAGAATGCCTCCTGAAATGTAAAGTGCACAAAGTGTTCGATCAGTTAAACAATAAATTTCATTCTGAAATCAGTCGAGGTTATCCGAAAAGGCTGTTGTGATCTTGGCTTCGATTCCTTTGCCTGTATACACTGTCAACAGTTGAGCAGATTTCAGCATAATCTTCGCATTATGCCTTTTTGTTTACCTCGGGAACTGAATTCTTTGCTGACTTGAATAAATGTATCCGGCTTATTGTGTGGTACTCTTTGTTCCTGGGAGTTTATTTCCATACTGACCCATTGCGATGATGAAATTATGCAGACGGTGCATCTCTAAAAGGCATGTATCTGTGATTAGATAATCCTTTGGCTGTCTGCAGAGAAGATTTTTAAGTCCTGTACCTCAGGCATTGAAAGATGTGCTCAGAAAATATTAGGCAGAATTTTCAGGCTTTTGCGCAATTCCTTTTGCACTAATGCAGGTGGCATTACATGAAAATGGCACTGCACAAGAGCCAGGAAACTGTTGCAAGGGTATATTTTTAAAATTTTCACTGCTGTGCACTTTTTTTTATATTATTATTACCATCTCCAAAAGAAGTGCGGTTTGTTATGAAAACAGCTAAAAGCTTTTTCTTATTTTTGATACTTTTGATACACAGCAAAACAAAGTTTTGAATAATGAGATCAGCATATGTCCACGTAAACCCCGTGTGCCATAATCTCAGACTTCAGGCTACTCTAAATGCTCATTTTCTGACAGTTTTCAAACCTTTTGTTCTTGAGGGGCAGCCAGTCAGAGGAAAGATGGTTTAAAGGGAGGGGAAAGGGATTTAAAGTGCATTGTTTGAAGTAGTGAATAAACTGAGGGCTGCACCAAGGCCCAGTGTAAGGTAAATAAGGGCTGTTTTGAAGTGGACACATGGAAACATCAAGAGCCTCCGCAGGTATTTGGGCATGCACATCTGCACAAGATTCAAATTAGAGCAACTTTAATGTCACAAGGTTTGCTACTGTTGAGTAAAGTGGCATTTCCTAGTAGCCTTATCTACATCATTAAAAGGTAACCAATTAATTCTTGATTGGTGACAAAAGGTTGAAGGCAGCCAGTCTATGCTCTGCATTCACTTTGGCAGTAACTAACAAGGAAACACACAAAGGGATTTTTGTGGTTTTTGATGATCCTCCTGACCCCCCACGGAGTTGATACACAGACTTTCTCCTTGTTACCATCCAAGCTTCTTCATATAAACATCACCAGGCTGACTATCTGCCAAAAAGCATTCCCATGGCAACCAGGCATTCCCCCGATTGTGTTTTATTTTCTCTGTCAGATTCAACACACTTTGGTCGTGGAGGTGTGTATGTGTCTACGCGAGCACTGTACGTGTGTGCGCGTGCATGTTTTGTAGTATTAATGCATGTTTTTCCCCTGCGTGCTGCTCAACTCCATACAGGTGACCTAAAAAATAGTGTGTTAGATGCAGTGCCACACAGGGGAGAGTTGTTCAGTAAAAGATTATGCACTCACCCACTCATGTGTGACAGATATATATGTAGGTGCTACATATGCATGCACTGAGATAATGTGAAGTTACAAAGGAGGCATTATAGACTGTATTTAAAAGACGGATGTCACCCACAGGTTAGTGACGTCCTGTTTAGAAGTCTTGAGCTAAAAATGTTGGCTGATGCCATCCTGGTACTTTGAAACTGGAGGTGATGAGTAAAAGTTGATCGTGCTGAGAAACAGGGACACTGCAGGCTCTTACAGCAGCGAGTTCAGTCATGAGGTAGGACTGCCTAAAGGTCGCCCTGCTTTATCACCCTTTATGACTCTGATGGGGACCATCATTTAAAGAGTGGAATTAATGCTGTATTCTGTAACACATGAAAATCACTAAAATGGTGACTGAGGAAAAGAAAAATAATCAAGCACTCTGTGAATGTGTTTAATATCAAACAACAGTTGAATGAGCAGCACATAAACTTAAATATGACATCTTTCATTTCTATCAATCAATCTCTCACAACCACTGCATCAGTCACAGCCAACTAAACTGCATTGTTTTGGGTTTTGACTGTGTCCAAAGTCGAGACCTGCGGTCAGAAGTTCGCATACACTCATCACGTGCGTGAATGTCATGGTAATTCTGGTCTTTTAATGATTGCATTGTTCTTTTTCCAGGGTGGGATGTTTGTACAGCATACATATTGGGTGCACTAGTTTGAATTTATTTTGGATTTTATCTAATCTACACAGGGCCAAAAGTATGCATACAGGCTAAAACATACACATAAACCCCCCACTAAAATTTGGTTAAATGTCCCTTAGCAAGTTGCACCGCGAGCAGAGTTTCTGACATAATTCTGGCCACTCTTCTTGGTAGACTTGGTAGACTTCTTTTAAATTGGTTGGTTTCCTGGCACCAACCTGGCTTTTGAGTGTAGTCCACAAATTTTTAATAGGGTTGAAGTCTGAGCTTTGAGAGGGCCATTGCAGAAGCTTTTATGTTAGCCTGCTTTATCAAATCCAAAACTAGTTTGTGTTTGGGATCATTGTCCTGTTGGAACACCCACTTGTGTCCAAGTTTCAACTGTCTAGCTGTTAATTTGAGGTGAAGTTAAAGAATTTCAAGGTACTCCTCCTTCATTATTCCATCCACTTTGAGCAACATACCAGTACCACTAACAGCAAAATGGTCCCAGAGAAGAATGCTACCACCACCATGCTTTACAGCTGGTACATCCTCACTCTTACCTCAATTATACTTCCTGTTAGCTGCAAATTTCAGTCGAGTTTGAGGATCTCCACTTTGGAGCAGGGGCTTCTTTGGTCAGCATCCTCTTAGTCTACTCTCTTCAGCAGTGTGTTCCAGCAGTTTCCACTTTATGGCAGGCTTGAGCCTTGGTGGTTCCTGAACATTCTAACCAATTCACTCTCATCTGAGGGCGATGGTTTGCGTCTTCTTCCACATCTTGGCAAAGTGGTAACATATCCAAATAACTTATAATTATGTACTCTTGTTTGAACTGATGATCTGCAGATGCTTAGAAATGGCTCCAAGAGACCTTCCCAACTTGTGTAAATCTGCAGTTCTCCTTCTTAGATCTTCACTGACTTCCTTATATTTTTTCCATTGTTCTGAGTATTGGTCAATCTAATGAGTGCTGTCAAACAAACCCTTTTTATGCTGGCAAAGAGACACTACCAGTTGTCATCAATCATGATCACTAATAAGAAGCTAATAGGTCTTGGCCTTGTCAAGTTAAAAGAGCCTTCAGCTCCACCTATTAACAGATTTAAGTGAGTGTATATACGTATATACGT